>VXBL01004126.1:55974-79390 GCA_013400195.1 Aramus guarauna | reverse complement strand
AAAAAAAAAAGACAAAAATTAAATTGGAGCAGATTTGGTCTGGAGTTCTGCTTACAATGTATGCTCAAAACTCTTTCCTGAAAGTGGCCGGTATATGCAGAAGACTGATTTTTCTCTCTGACAGAACAAAAATTCCTGTCCCCAGAAGGAATCGCCTGCAGGCTTGCTGGTAGGATGGCTTGTTGTCTAACCTGTGCAGGCAGGTGACTGCAAATCTTCCCGGCTTGTAAGAGCCTCTGGGGAAGGAAAAAAAAAAAAAGCAGCTGTGCAGTGTAAATCAAACTGTGGTATTAAGCAATCTGACCCAGGCATACTGAGGACAAGAAAACCAATACAGCTTGGGCTGTACGCTGCTGCGGTTTAAGGGTGACCTTGTACAGATACATATGCAGAACGGTATTAATGGGGAGAGAGAAGCTGAGCTGTATGTATTTTCATTAATAGGTTGCCAGGGGCTGTATTAGGGAAAGACGTACTGTTGTATCTGCCTTAGAGATGGGATTGCCGGCCTTTTTACAGAGGTGCAAGGAGTCGCCTTGTCCTTTAGGGGTTCTTAAGAATCGTCAAGTTACTAGTCTCGGTTCTCTTTTCAGTTTTCTAGAACGGAGCTGAAGAAGTTCACTGAAATGGCTGATTACTTTCCAGATTTGACTTTGTGTTTGTCATCTTTTGTAAGAGATGATCCCAATACAGCAGTTAAGTGAAAATTCACTGCGTGATGTGTGGCAGTTTTCTTCCACATTCTTCCTTTTACCAGTTAGATATTTGAAGATTTATTTTTTTTAAGTCCCTTACCTAGCGGTCTGTTATTGCCTTCTGTGGCCTCTCTTACTATGTCTGTACGTATTTATGCTCTTCTCTTATATCCATGCCTCGTAATGTAACCTGGTTTTATCTTCTCACATAATTCTCTTTCTGTTTCAGGTCACTGTGGAGATCATTATTTAGGCAAATTAGTTTCTAAATACACTTCCTTTTTCTTGGTGCTGGAGTCATTTGTGCTCGTGTTCCTTAATGTAGTTTCTTTAAGGAAGTGCCAGTTCTCTTGAAATGTTTACCTTAGTGGCCGGTTCATCCCAGTGTACCGAAATTTGAATCACTTTACATCTGTAATCCTTGGTTTTTCAGGGAAATCACCATTTTTCCCAAAATGAGTCTTGAGTTGTGTAGGAAGTTTCATGGCGGTGGCGATGTTTGGAATGTTTTTAGCGAGCCTGCTCTGATAATAGCGCGGGGCTTCCTGCACCAGAACTGTCCTTAAATAACAACAGGCTTGGATTAGCACTGGCTGCGCTGAACCGACCGCTGAAACAAAATGTTCTAAACACGCTGAAAGGTTGACTCTGAAATTTTTACAGCATTATACTTAAATGTGTTTTATTTTGTGAGTAGGTGAACCCAGACATTATTTAAGAGTAGGAAATGGTGTGTTTTTGAGATCTAATATCATGGGATTATCTCTGATTTTTTTCACTTGGGCTGTGGAATTTCAGATAATCTGGTCTCGGCAACTGCTGGTGACGCTGATTTTAGGAGGAAGGTCCTTTTCAAACTCTCCGCAGCTGCTGCCGGCTGTCAGTGAGGGACGAGTGTGAACCGGGAAGGTGATGAGAGCAACACGGCAACGGCTCCGTCGTCTGTGCATCAGGAGGACTCTGCTGGAAGCTCAATCTGGAGCGTTTTCGCCCTTTATTGAGGAAGTGTCCCTTGTCCCTCTGAAGGCTCCACAGAACCGTCTGTGGGGATGAGCATGGGAAGGGCAGGCGATGCGCTCGGTTGAGTGCAGGGCAGTATTTCGGTTGTGGAGTAATTTGTGGGTTGTACATCACAGGCTAAGGCAGGCGTGTAAAATCCTGGGTATTAACAGCACCCAGGAAGGGGCTGAGTGTTTTTACATTTGGGGTCACGGAATTTTTCAGCTCGTGTATTTTTGTGGTCAGCCCAAGCTGCTGAGTGACTTAATTCATGTGTGTCACCACAGTTATTTTTCTTCTAAATGCTTCCCTGTATTTGCCTCTGCTGTCAAGAGAGAAGCCAAAGTCAAAACACAGCTCCAAATTACGTCAATATGGCTCCTCTTTGCCTTCTTAGCTTTTTACTGCTACTGCCAGTGCTTTTCCTTGGGAAGAAACTTGCCCTTTGTCCTTCAGAAATTATCCTTTTGCTCCCACAGTATTGATTACACTTCCGTTTAAAAACAAAACAAACCCACCGATGGCATGAAATTGTGGATTTCTTTGTGCGTGGGGCCTTTGTGCCAGGTGTCACTTGGGAATCAGCGTGTGGGATCTGGTTCCTTTGCGTTCCGAGCGCTGCGAATCGGCCAACTTGCTCTTCAATGGCTGGGTCCTTCGGGACAGTCACGTTGTTCAGTGCTCTGACCTTGCCAACTCCTCGACCTCCCCCGTATCCAGGAGAGAAGGGGAGTAGGTGGGATGTCTCCTGCTCGCCTCGCTGGACCCTCACCACTTGCTGGGCAGGGCAGGTTCCAGTTCAGAGGGCAGCACATCAGTTTGCATCCGTCCTTCAGGATGGGGGATCCGCGTTCCCAGAGCGGGTCCCTAGGAAGTGGGTTTGCAGTCTGATGAAGAATCCCTTGATCTGTCACCCATTTTCTCTGGGGTGTGGAGGGACTAAACAGAATATGTTCTTGGCTTAACCTTGCTCTTTCTGTTCTTCACCCAGCTGGGGAGTCCCCCTTGGCATTACGGTGGCTGCTGTGGCTCTGAAGAAGATTGGCTATGATGCCTCCAATGTTTCTGTGGGCTGGTGCTGGGTCAACTTGGATGCAGAGGATCGAGTCTTGTGGATGTTGTTAACAGGGAAAGTTTGGGAGATACTGGCCTATGTGACTTTGCCGGTGCTCTACATTCTCATCAAGAAGCACATTAACAGAGCGGTGAGTATTTTGCTGCTTTCAGCTTAGGTCACAGACTCGCTGTGTGATTATATCCTCCCATGCTCTGAAGATCTTGCTGCATATTTCGCAGCGACACAGGCAGGAATCGCTTCACATACCGCTGAAATGCTCCCACCACTGGGAGAAGCAGTGCACCTGACTGAGCAGCCCGCAGCATCGTCACGCGATGACTTAGCACGGGAAGAATGTAAAAGCCTTTTGAAAACTTAAGGGGTTATGGGATGTACATGAGTGAGATGTAAATCCTACAGTAAAAATTGAAACAGGATGTAAAGGACAAAATTCAGCTTTAATCAGTCTTCCACAGTTCCACTTGTACCAAGTCTGGACTTCTCTAACCTCGGTCGTTTTAGGATCTCTAACGATAATTTGTATTTATAGGTACCTGGGCACTACAGCGTTAGGCACCATATGCATACACAGTGCAGGGAGCCGTCTTGTCCTGGGAGGGTTTCAGAACTCAGAGGCTTGTTTGCTGCTGTTCCTTGTAAAGACAAAGAATCCAGGCATCAAGGACAACGTTTGCATAATAGAGAAATCTCGATTGAGAGTGGCAGAAGGAACTACAGCCAGAGAGTCCCTTTTTCTCTAAGTTGTATTAGGGAGAAAACCCAACATCTAAATAGGTGTCCTGGAAAATGCTGCCCCTGCAAACCTGTTTGCCGCGGTGAAGCTACGGCGGTGGTAGTTTGGGATAAACACAAACTGTGGGATCCGGTGGGCAGGATCCCACAGACGAGTTGGAAGAACAGCGTAGGCTTTAGCAGTCCGAAGGCTCCTGGGAAAGGGGAGCTGGGAAGGGTTTGCTGGCGCCTGTCACCATCACCTGACAGAAATCAGGACGCGGTGTTCCAGCCGCTGTCAAAGATAGCAGCGTGACTGCCTGGAAACCTGACCCACCTGGCCGGGATCTTACCCCCTCGCTCTGCCAGGGATTCTTGGGCTCCCTGCGCTCCCGTCCCCGCTCCAGCCCTCACCCTCTTCGGGAGCCGTGCTGAGGGCAGGCAGCATCACTTGAGTCCTGTAATGGGGAGGCTGGAGCAGCAGCGTGCAGGGACTTCTGGACTGGAGCATCTCTCCTCATCCCCAGGGCTTTTGCCAAGCCTGGCAGCCTGCTCGCTAAGCCTTGCTACTGGCAGGACTCCCCCCACTTCCAAGGAGGAGCAGTAGGCAACCAGGGCTGGGTTTGGGCCGTGTTAATTAGCGGCCAAAGTGGGTTTTGCAGCAGCGGCTCCCGCGCAGTCGGAGCGGCAGGAGAAGTTATGGAAGTAGCCGTTGAGGAGGACACGCGTGGGGTGTGTGCCAGGGGCTTTCCAAATGGCAAAGGCTGCAGGGGTGCGGGTGGGAAGCTGCACCGAAAGCCCTCGGGGAGGGTGGGGGGGTGGCCCAGGCCATGGTTCGCTGTTGTCATACAGGTCTGGTCTGGAGGGGGTAAGGTGTCGGGACTGGGAGTACTGGAGTGAAGGAGAACACTGTGCATCAAAGTTTTGTGTATGCTCTGTAGCCCCAATGGTAGGAGGAATAGTTTTCTGCAGGGCAGCTATCCTGAGATTTAATCTCTCCACCCATATTAACATCCTGGTGTTCGGCACCACGTGTCCCTGCAGCTGCTCCGTGTGCTGTATCTGAGCGCATCCGGTGGCTTCTACCATAGGAAGGTCTCATGGGCCTTACGCCTCCAACCTCCCTGATCCAGGGCACATTCACTAATTTTTTTTTTTTTTCCTACATGTGCTGGTATAGGGCGGTTTGTTGGCTTGCCCAAATCCATGGAAGCCCATTGCTGACAGTGTACGGTCAGAAGCGAGACGGGTTCTACCCAAACGTACTGTAGGACTGGTTCACCTGGCTGTGAATTCCTTGTGGAACTTGCTGGCTGTGGTGAAGGCCAAAAGTTTGAATAGTTTGAAAATGATGAGCCAGACTTCTCCCCATATGTATATACGTGTGTGTGTCTCTAGATCTGTATCTCAGGAGGTCCTCCCAAGGCCAAACCTTAGCCACGCGTGTGCAGGGTGGTAAAGCCGGCAGCAATGGGGCCAGGCCACTGGACCAGCAGGACTGTTTTGTGGAGCATTGCTTTTTTTTTTTTTTTTTTACATTGTTATGACCTGATTTCTTGGTAACTACATAATGATGTTTGTTAATATAAAGCTTTAGTGGGACTCTGATAAGGGATATCTTTTATTTGTCACTCCTTGGCTTCAGCAGGAATGTTTGCATTAGCAAGGGCAGAATGTGGCTCAAGACTGGTGCTCTTAACTGTGCCCCTGTTAACTTCCCACAAGATGCAAAAAATCAGCTTGCTTTGGAAAGAATCCCTGGAGCTAAATGTCCAATATGTGTAGTTTTTTGTTCATGTTTTTGTCTCCCTCCCTGCCCCCTCCATGGAAGCATGCAGCACTCTCAGAGTATCGCCCCATTCTCTCAAGAGCACCTGCATTTCAGCCCCGGACATCCATAGCAGATAAGAAGTTGATTCTCATTCCTGTCATCTTTATCATCCTCCGCATCTGGAGCACTGTGCGATTCATTCTGACCCTCTGTAACTCCCCTGCAGTGCAAAACTCAGTCCTGGTTGTCCTGCATGTAAGTATTTGCCAGGAAATGCATTAAAAGGAGGATCTGGGAGGGAGATAAGGCTCGGTCGCTCTTACTACCAATTTTTTTGGCAGGATGCAGCGCGTACTGGTAAGAACCACGTACCTTGCAAGAGCATCTGCTCCGGGATGGCAGGGGCTGCCCGGGGAGCCCAGCGCTCGCTATTCCAGCAGCATCTGGTGGCTGCAGGGAATCACTGCACCAGGAGCGCTGGGCAGTGCCTGTGGGAAAAGCAGGCTCCGACCAGAAACGTTGGGTGTCTGTCCTTCTGCCCCTGCCCTGGCCCAGGCAGTGGAAGGGTACCCACAGCAGGCATCACTCTGCTTGGGGGTGCAAGGTTGCTGCTTCTGAATCTTTTCTTTGTTTGTTTTCTCGTCCAGGTGGAAGCTGCTGCGTGTCAGCTGGGCAGTACTATAGCTGGTCTGACACGCTGGCTGCTCTTCTCTGGGGGGTGCCTGTAGGAACAGCTCTGTTAATTCCTCTCCTGCCCTTGCAGGGAATTGGTAACACGTTCCAAGGAGGTGCCAACTGTATTATGTTTGTCCTCTGTACGCGGGTGGTCCGGACTCGGCTGTTTTCCTCTGTTTGCTGTTGCCGCTCTGATGAGTTGGACTGGCCTTTCCGAAGATCAGACAGCTACTGGCAGCGCCCGGAACCCGACAAGGACAAGGATGTGCCGGGCCCTGAGCAGACGAAACCGCTGCTTTCCAGCACCTGAGCCTGGGCTGCCTACATCTCGGTGTTGATTTCTTCTTTCTTGGTAAAGATCTAGTGTGAGTCTCCCTTCCTGCCCTGCCCGTGCACAGCTGCATGCTGCGAGGGGTGGCCGTAAGCAGTGGACGGAGGGGTGGGTGTGTGCTGCCGCGGGGGGGGTTCCCTCTCTGACTCTGCAGCAGCTCCCCAGCGTGCCCCTTCGGGGTGAAACCGCTCCCCTGCGAGCTGGGGTAGTGTCTGTTACTGGGGCTGTAAAATGGGGAAACAGACTGCAGTGCTGTCTGGCCCACAAGGACAAGACACCAGCGAAAACTGAAGAAGAGGAATTAGTGGCTCCTTCTGATGTGAAATGCTGTGAACACGTACTTTTCTTCAGAACGGCACGGTTCAGATGTATTTAGCGTCCCGAGTATTCCTCATAAGGTGATGCAGTCCCTGCTGCTGATAGTCATAAAAAGGAAACAGGGGATAAGTGATTCATCCAGGCTTACGTAGAAAATCTGTAGAGTAAAACTTCACAAAACGTCTTCATCATTTCAGATACAAGATTGGACGCTGATGCCCTTGCATTGGTCTGGTTGTGTAAGCATCTTGTTTCCTTGCGCTTGACCTCATGAGTGGTAGTTGCAGAACGTGCAGGGGTGGCCAGACTTGATCCCTTGAAGAGCACTTGGGGTTGGGGTGCTGTGCGGCCTTCCGCCTGCGACACAGATGTTACCAGCACTCTCTGCAGTGACGGGGTGCAGCGGGAGGAGGTAGAACCTCAGAGCAACTGTCCTGACTGCTCGGGGAAATGTCGCCTGTGACGTGCTGGGAGCTTGTGGGCTCCTCAGAGGATGAAACCCTGTGTAGTTCTGCAGCTATACTTGCCCCGAAGGTGACGCTCAGTAAGAAGGGCTGAGTCCAAAAGGCAGCAAGTCTGCCAGGGTCATGGGGCACAGCGGGGGCTGAGCACCCTGCAGAGCAAGCTGCGGACTGGGTATGGTAGGTCGCTGAGGAGACCTCTCAAGTACATCTCTTTCTTGTCCTCCCAGACCACAAAGCCCCCTCAAAACAAAGGATTTTTTTAAAAAATTAATTGACAATTCTTTTTAATTTGTATAACAAGTTTTTGCAAAAAAGAACAGGAGCCTCGTGGCTCCTGTCAGGCTCCCACTGCTCCAGGCACCCGCCTGTTCAAAAGCTGGTACTAGTTTAATTTTAGTCGTGTTAACGGCATGCGGAACAGTAAACGATACAGTGATGTCGTGGGAATACAGGCAGAGGTGAGTCCTGCCACTTCCTGAAATGCAGACTTGGCATTAACTTTATTATTATATTAATATGTAAGCCCCTTTGTACCCAGGCTGTGTGATGGTGGGAAGGTGGGGTCCTCAAGAGCTCATTAGCCCCTTTCATGGGGCTGTAGAGGGGCTCAGCTCTTTAGTATCCCTAGAGTCTTTGAAGGGTAGATGCGAGCATCTTATCTCTGGCATAAATGACTTCAAGAGGTTTTGTCTCCTTTCAAAAGACTTTAAACTTCTAAAAGCTAAGTAGCAACCTTGGTAGCTCAGCCTTATGTTAATCCCACGTGGCTTGGAAAGAGGAGCTATGTTAAAAACTTCTTGCAGAAAGGCGGGATGGTAAATCTTAAATTTTATCAGACTTAGAATTGTGTTGTGTTGAGGTTTTTGGAGCCAGCCCTATAGAGAGGAAGTAAAATTGCCACCAACTTGGCTTCAGGGCAGACAAAACACCACAAACACAAAACCCCACCACCTAATCAAAAAAACCCCCAAACTCTAATCAAAACCGACTCCTTGTTCTCCATTGGCCTTTTTCCATAACAGAGCTCTGAGGAATGTGCAACTCGACAGAACGGCGTTTCCAGCTCCCAGGGGTTCTGGGAAGCAGCTGGTTTGTAAAAGCCAGCTGTTGGCAATAGCACCTCTGCTGATACAAGTGGAAATTCTCTGGTCCTCTTCATGTAGGCAAGGACAGAGAAAGAAAAACAGGCAACAGAACCTCTTAGTCTGTCTGTAGTTCCTAACACTGAAGCTGACTGCAGCCTAAACACAGGCACTGACGGGGGACTCGGGGAGGTGGGTGTGGAAACGCTTTGGCTGCTCCTGGCAGATCCCCCCCAGTGCCAGCGCAGGGGTGGTGCGGTTCTCCCCGCAGCCTCAGTTGTTGGTGAAGGTGACTCTGAACTCGTTCCTGTTGGGCACGGACTGGAGAATTTTAACTTGGCTGAGGTTGGCTGAGGTTCGGGTACCTGGTTGTACTTTAGGAATGGGTCCATCATGCCTGTTTTGAGCTACTGCAAGGTGATGTCCCTGCGGCTTGAGCTGCAGCAAGCCTGTTGTCCTGGCTGAGGGCAAACCTTGTGTGCACTGGCTGCAGGAAGATGGGTCAGTCCTGGATTTTAACTGTGCTTTATTTTGAGCAGGTGCGGGTTCATCCCAGAGTCCCACAGAGGGAGCTAAAGCCTGGGGAAAAGCACCGCTGGAGTGGCTGAGCAAAGGGAAGAGGTCCTGCTCCTCCTCGGCATTCGGACACCTCGAGCTTTGCTCAGGATCCTCTGGAAGACGCTGTTTGACTGTGCTCCAGCTTCCTGGTTTTCTTCCCTCCACTATGAATCTTAAAAGTTGTTTGGGGTTTTGCTTTTCTGTCTGACAAGGCAAATGTGTTGTGAGTTCTGGGTGAACAAATATCATGGTGATAGGAAGACTTTAGTAGCTGCTGAATAGGACTACCCTGGGCATGGGTTTCGGTCCTAGTTGTGCGAGGTCTTCCAGGGAGCTCCAGACTGGCTCCTGTTCTTCACTTGAATGTGGACAATAGTGTGCAAACGTGCTTGTTTTGTGGTGGTGATGGATGGTTCCTCTTGATGTTTTATTCCTCCTCCTTGGTGGTTAGCGGTCGTCATCGTCAGGGTTTGTGGTGGCAGCACACTTGTTGCCTCCTGGGGATATCTGGTGACTCCCTTGGTGCTCAGGGATATCGGGATGTACCACCCCAGCAAGGACAGCCCTCGCCAGCAGCAAGACGGTGCCTGGCACGTGCTCTGAACTCCGGATGTCCTCTGCTGAAGCACAGGCAAGAACAAGTCTGTTCTTACTTTGGGAGCGTTATATCAGAGCTGGGGAGGTGATGGGTTTTTGTTTGCTCTCTGGGGGTCGTGTTTTACCTTATTTCCAGCTACTCACGTGCTTGTTTTTTTAAATGTTTTCTCCAACTGTTACCAAATAAAGTTTTATCCTTTACCAAGATGTTGTTCAAGGATGTTGTGATAGGTCTCAGCACCTTGGAGAGTCTGGATGAGAAACTGTTGCAAGGTCTGACCTCAGGTTTTGTGACTTTTGTGACTGCAAGGTCTGACTTTTGTGTCTGCCTTAGACTAAGGCGTGTACGGGAAGACAAATATTTTCTACCTATTTGTAGATATGTTCCTCTACTTATCTTTTTTTATATGTATAGAATTGTAAACCTTTCATCAGTTTGAGCAAACCGTTCACCAGTATGTGTTGTTATCATTCATTCTTACTGGCTTATTGCCGTAAACTGAAGTGAGCGTGTAGGTTTTGTTTCCCTTGGGCTCGGTTGACCTTATGGACTGTGGCTCTGTGAGATTACAAATGTTCCGTAATCACAAGATTACAAGTTGTACTTTCTCCAGATGAGGCCAGGCTGTGAGGTAGGTGGGACTCGTGCTGGGGAGAGCTGGTGCCATCCCAGCAGGATTTGGTCAAATAGAGACAATTTGGGTCATTATGGTGAAAAAACCTGAGGCATGGGCTGGCTGATGGTTGTCGGTCACTTTGCAAATTGCTGCGTGACTCCAGCCTGTGAATGAAGTTTTCTCAGGATAGATTCAACCAGGGCTGGAAGCAGCCAAGACCCCTGGGGTAATGAGTGGTGCTGGGCCATGGCTTTATTCGCCACCGATTGAGCAACAGTGTCTGTAACTGGGGTTGCACAATGCTTCCCATCTGGGATATCTGCTTGTCTGTGGCTTGTAACTGTGCCTCGAATCTAACTGGCTGATCCGGACAGGCGAGGAGAGGAGTCCAGGCGTTGTAGACAGCAGGCAGAGGGAAGCGTGTTTGTTCTGCGGTGTCGGGAGTGCTGGAAGGCTCCCGGCTGCATTTCGGCTGCTCTGGCAGGCGGACTTGCAACACGTGCTCTGTGTCAACACTGCCTGCTGATTGCATGACAGGCCTTTGAGAAGAACCTTAGCTTGTGCATCCGGGGTTGTCTTTCAGTTTCTCTCTCCTAAATATTGCTGTCTCTGAGCATGGCTTTGCCACTTGGAGCTCCTGCGCTCAGCGTGCTCCGACACGTGGACTAGGGGTTGATGTCAGAACGAAGGGCAGGGGGCTGAGCTGTGCGCTGGTTCCCAGTAACTCTTGGGAGTCTCTGAAGCTCCCAGAGAGATTTTGGGTCTATGAAGACAGAATGAGCTGTATGGGTGGGGAGGGAGCTGGCTGGTATGGACTACGGGAGTGGAGCCTGGGGAGGAGAAGTGAGAAAAGCTAGGTCTGCAAAGAGCAGAGCTTGTTAAATCACAAGAGCTGGGAGGAAACCAGGCTGCAAAGATGAGAAGGACTTGTGGTGGTTGGAAGTGGAGCTGGAAGTTTTAAGACTGGATAAAAAAAAGTACAAGCCTGCAATGAAAACTTAATTTCTGGTTGTGCCACTACTAGATGACTAGATTACAGAGATGACATCAGAGTGATGCTGCCAGACCTAATGTTTTTAAGACTTACAGTTGCATAATACAAGTCACTCCTGCTACTCAGCAGCAGTGTGAATGTCTGTTGTGCTTGCGCTGAATTCCATGAATCTTGTAGTCCTGCAACCCTACAGAGAACCGCAGAAATCATTGCAGAGCGGCGGGAGCTGGTGGGAGGCAGATCCTGGCTGGCACGGTCCATATTTCTCTCCTGGATAGAAAAATGAACCCGCTGAGGTCCAAGAGGGCAGTGTGGGTATTTTGACAGGTGCTTCTGCTGAACAAAATGCAGGTGAAGATTTAATATCCGAGCATTCCAACACTTTATAAAACATCTTCTGGGTCACACAAGCCTGCCGATAGAGAAAGGACCAAACAGTTCCCAGACCAACTTATCAGATCGTGATATGGTAAGTTTACAGATCTCTCTGCTCCGTAGTTTTTACTTTGGGGATGCATCTGCGGGGCTGAGGCTCCTCTGAGATGGTCTTTGAGGGCTGCGATGGAAAAGGAAGAAGGTTGGCAGGATGCTACCCAGCATTGCCTTTGTGCAGCAAAAGTAGGGTCTCGGTTACCTCTTCGTTCCCGAGCCTCGTGTCTGCTACTGTTTACCTGCAGAATGTGCTTATGTGTCCAGCAACCCCCTTTCCTAATCCCAGGGGATCAGACTGCCGTATCTACCTTGTGCTTAATTGGCTGGAAGCCATTTAGGCAGCTGATAAAGCGGTATCTGTGTATGAGTGATTTGCAGGCAAATGATTTGTTACTTAAATTATTGTCTCACCTTGAGGCCACAGTTGTAACTCAGGACCGCATATGATATTGAATTAGCCTCAGCCGAACACAGAATTACGTCCCAAAATGCAGGTGAAAAGGCTGCTAATGTCACTCTTTTGGACGTACACTGCGGGATGTCTCCTTACTGCAAGCGTTGCAATCGGCACACTGCAGCGTGGCCGACTGCCAGCTCCTAATCTCACCATCGCTTTTCTATGGCTTGCTGCTAGTGTTCTCCAGCAGATTTATTCTCCTGGAAGCTAAGCCTCCCCTCCTAATTATTTTTGCCAGAGATACCAGGATTTCGTAGGATCCAGCTTTGAGCACAGACCATTGGGCTGAATGTACGTCGTTACCTGCACGGCAGCCTTTACCATGTGCTGGACAAGTGCAGAGGAGAGAAGATACAGAGCGGGGTTAATGTCCTCTGCACTCTGGGATGAAGAGCAGATGCAAGAAGCTTGGTACATGCTGGAGCTGAAATTGAAAACGTGCCTGTAAAATGCCTGTAAAATTGGCTCGCTGTGCTTGTTACTGGCTCTGTTCTTTGCCCAAGTCTGACAGGATCGCAGCAGCTGAAGAAGTTCTACCCCTGCGATTGCTTTGAAAGTCCAAGGAGAAGTTACTTCACCATCCTGTCTTCCTTCACTGATCTCTTCCAAGATCATCCCAGTGTCAATTATGGATGTTATTACCAGATTCCTGCTGTGACTGGCAAATATTTAAAGTGTTCTGCTGCCATAAGCAAATATTTACTCAGACAAAAGATTTGTGTTGGCAAGCATACGTGTCCTGTTTGATTTCTGTATGTGTCAAGATTATTTCTTCAAGTTCAGGGAAGGAGTTTAAAGACCACGATAAAGAATTCTCCTTTCTTATAATTACTGAGTGTCAGCGTGGCTGTCATTCTGCCAAGAGCTCCCAGAAGAATTATGCTGTCTTTAAAGAACAGGAATTTCATGAAAGAAATTTGTCCTCTTTGCAACTTCCCCACCCCTGGGGCAGAATGGTTCACTTCCCATTTTCCCTCTTCTGGCCAAAGATCTGTGAAAGTGAGAACTAAACTCGCTGCCGAGTGAGCTGCGACCTGTCCCATTTGTTTTGGGGTGCTTTGAGCAGTGTTTGAAGGCAGCGTGGGAAAAGCTGAGCCAGCTCGGAGTGTCTCAGTGCCAGCTAGCTGCGGTCTCTCAATGGAAGTGCAGAGGAAGGTAGAGAGAGATGAGTTAGGGGTGAAACGAATATTCTGGTTTGCATCTCTTCAGTTAAGACGCCACATGATAGGTGGGACTATGGAGCAGGAGTAGATTCCGAAAGACACAGGAGCGTTCTTGAGATGTGATCCACTGTCAAGATAGCGTAGCAAACTGAGGATGTTACTTACAGCAAATGCAGTAAAAACAAATGACAAGAAGTCTAGGGACTAAGTTCCACTGCTGTGAAGGCAGTAAGACTCTCTTCATGTTCCCATCTTTAGAGCAGGAGACTTGCACCCGGAGAAAGGGAGGCTGCAACCAGTCAAAGAATGCTTGCAAGACACAGGAACAACTGGTGCTGAGGAGGATGCTTTTTCTTAAATTTGCTGTTAAAGATAGACGTACCAATAACAGCAAGGCTTGGCTCCAGTTGCTCCAGCTGCTGGAGGTATCTGTGAACTTTGCATTTCTCTGATAAACTTCAGAAATTTTAGTTGACTATTAACCAAGTCCTGTACTGTTCAAAGTTGTCTCATGCTGTAGGAGGTTAATACGAAACCAGCAACACGTGCTATGCCATGTAGAGGGAAAGGAACTAATGTGCTTTGGTGGAAAACCAGCCTGTTCTGCGCACTGCTAAAAACATGAATCGGAGAGGATGAACCTGTTCTTTGGGAACTGCAGAAGTGCCCTGAGCAAATTGTTCCGTGCAAGGTAGGACAAGGAGCAGTGGTTCAGCCCGAGGGCAGATACGCGATTTGTGACCGCAGGTTAATGCAGTTTTATCACCGGCCCGTGGCCAGTGGCCTCTCCGTTGCCACGGCTGCTCCCACAGAATGCCCCATTTTCCCTGGAACGCGGCAGTCGCCAGGCAGCCTCTCCAGCGGTTCTATTGCTACAGACTCAGACTGTCCCTGTACATACAGCTGGGGGGAAGCAGCTCACGTAGCAGCTTGTGCGATAAGTCTGTTCCTTCTAGCGGGACAGATGAGCCCGGTTCCTCGGTAGCGAGGCAGCAGCTCCGTTCTGAGTCGGGGTCTGGCAGAAGAACGTCTGACTTAGCGGCGACAGGCTTGAACAAGGGTAGGGAGGAGAAGACACGAGGGAGTCACGCAGAGTAAGGGAAAGAGCCGATAACAACTAACTTTGGCTGATAAAGCTGGTTGTTGATTGGATGGTTCCTGAAAAGTCAGAAGAGGATTTTCTGTGTGGGGCGTTTCCATCCCCTGCCTTGTCTGGTTTTTGGGTATAAAAGCCTGTACTCGGCGTCTGTGACTCGAACTCCAAAATGGAGCTGAAAGGAGAGAAGCAGGAGAGCTCCGAGGACAGTGGAGGTTCAAAGGGGGTAAGTATGCCGGACTCTGTACTTCCAACTTGCCTTAAGCTCTGCGGATCTCTGGAGGCGAGCTGCTAGAGCTCCGGAGGAGTATGAGGAGCACCAGCAGCTATTTGGACAAATGTTCAATTAGTGAAATGACAAATCCTTCGCGTGGGACCTGAGGGGAGTGCTGGGGCATAAAACCTTGCAGACGTTAAGGCTAACGATGGTGACAGAAAAATTACATATGTCTGAAGGAAAAATGACTTTATTGCTATATCAGCAATGAAATACAGTAACAAGCTATAAAAAAAACCCACCACCCAAACCCAAACCACTTCAGTGGACACAGCAGGGCCAGCCTGAGGACTGAATAACAACTAAAACCTTGCAAAAATCAAGTTGCTTGTAACCCTGAGGCTGCGTACCCGCAAACGTGGTTGGTGTTTGATCCTGCTCCAGATGGCAATTTCACCCTCCCGCGTAACTGCAGAGCGCTGCGTTTACACCCCACGGCCAAGCCCTCGCCGAGCTACTTGGATAAGTTCTAATTGGCTTCAACGGCAATCGGATTAGATCCATGAACAGCTCGATCCTGAGACGCGGGAGGCTGAACAAGCCAGCATGAGAAAGCAGGACAAATGAACAGGAAAAGGATTTTGCCGCTTCATGTGAAATTTCGTCTTTTTAAAGCTTGCCTGTGCTAATATCCTGTGTTACCTCGCTAATTTGCATGTTGGAAAAAGAATAATTGCATGCATCTTTTTTTTTTTTTTTCCCCCCCCTGTGGGGTGGTATTTTAAGAATGATAACTTAAAAATTATTCATCGTCCAAATGATCTATCAATACCAGGAAAGAGTAGAACGAATTACTGTAATGACTATGTGCAAATCAGGCAGAACAAAATGAGTGATAAGGAAAAGAACCCGTTGGGCTTTCTTTATACAGTAACACGAACTGAAAGAACACAGAAGGCAAAGCTCAGGGTATTTCTTTATTTTCACTGAATGCCATTCATGCCTAAAAGCCAAACCTCCTCGCTTCTAAGGTGGTGTTTGCCTGTTTTCTTTCCCTTCTGCAGAAAATGACGCTTTTGCTTGCCCTGGTAGCGCTGGTATCTGCGTTTGGGTCGTCATTCCAGTATGGCTACAACGTGTCTGTGATCAATTCTCCAGCCCCGGTAGGTTGGACTGCGGAGCGGACCCTGGCCGAGGCGTAGGTTTGCAACCAAAACAAGGCAGGAGCGCGGCGGGAGGTGGCGGGTGTTGGTGGGCAGGTGCTCGCGCTTCTCTGTACTTGGCATCGCCGGGCAGCCGGCGGGAAGCAGTTCCCCGGGAGAGGAACGGGGGGCTGTGATGGCGGATAACGTTTCTGTTTGGACTTTGTGCGGAGCGGAGGCGAGGCGTGAGGAACGTCCTTCCCTCCAGAAGCCAGGGAAATCCTCTAGTAATGGCCAGTCCAGGCTTCCCCATCCCTCCCCTGCATTCACTTTCCAGCTCAGCCATTCTGGTTTTTATCAGGACGTTTGTTTAAAGCTTTACGGCATTTGTTGTTAACTAGCTTTTGCCTCGTGAAAGTTTTTACTCACTGCACTAAACTTGCTCTGTGGTTCTTTCCAGTACATGCAAGACTTTTACAACCAAACCTACTTCAAGAGGAATGGAGTGCCTATGGACAGCAGCTTCCAGACGCTGCTCTGGTCTCTTACTGTGTCCATGTACCCTCTGGGTGGCTTGTTTGGGTCCCTCATGGTGTGGCCTCTGGTCAACAATTGTGGCCGGTATGTGACAGTGATGTTTCAGATCCTTCACCAACAGATAAGACTTGCTGGGTTCAGATAAGACTTGCCTCGCCGGTCACTCCAGCTGGCCAAGCCCATCAGGAGCGTGGCTGTGTCACGCACACCTTGATGGTAAAGCAGATGAGCCGGTGGTCGGTTGCTGAACTCAGGGGTGCATGTCGTCTCTCACACGTAGAAGAATTGATGTGGTTTCCATGTGGTCAAGGCCGGGCCGTATGCCAGGCACTGAGCCAGGAGAGAAGTGACGAAAGTCCTGGGCTGGGATCTGAGATCAGACCCAGCTTCTGCTGCTCGGATTTCCTGAGAAACTTCAGGTTTTTTTTCTTGAGCATTCATTCTCTGCAGGAAAAATGGGACAATCACCATTTTCTCTTTGATTAGTCTTTGGGGTGGTGATTCATTAGAGTTTTGGACAGTATAAGACCGAGGGGATCAATCCACTATTAGGGCCTTAGAAAAAATAAACTGAATCTGTCTCCTTCTGTATTACTTTGCAGAAAGGGCACTTTGTTGATAAATAACCTCTTCTCCATTGCTGCTGCAATCCTTATGGGAACCTCAGAGCTAGCAAAAACCTTTGAAGTCATCATCCTTTCACGTGTTATCGTGGGAATATATGCTGGTAAGTGAGAGGCTGGATGGTAAAGGGAGAGCAATAAATATATTCTTGGCTATGTAAAGGTTTTTCTGTTCTCACAATAGATGGTTTCACAGGTAGCGCGTTTTAGCTGTACATCTGCATAACGATGCTGTACTTGCTTGAATAATGGTTGTCGTCTGCACGTTGCAGAAGTACTAAAGATCTCAGTGAACAGTGGCAGCGAGACTGGGATTTAAGATACACGGAGGAAACGTGTGTCTGTAGATGCAGCTGTCCTCTGCAATAAGCACCTGCCAGGCACTCGAGTTCCAGCAGCCAGGAAATCTGCTGCTGATAATGTGTTTTCCCAGGCACCTTAAAGCAGGTAGCCTGGCTTTTTTGTTTGGCTGTTTTTGCTTTTTAGCATAATCAGAAACGGAATAATCCTTCTAAGCCAAAGTCATTGGAGACAATGCCAGATCCAATAATCCAGTCCTGGAACTGACTGATCTTCCTGCGGGAGAAAAGAAACATTAAAAGGGAAAGCGAAGGGTTCAGAGCCCCTGGATTTACTGCAAATATAGTGGGAAGCCAAGGAGAAGGGTGTGTGTGAGTTGCTGGTACAAGTGGCTCTATTAGTGCTCCGGAAACCCAGCGTGGCCGGGTACCGCGTGCAGTACTGCACTGAGCGTCCGCAGAGCCAGGCTGAGAAGGGCCCTAACAGCATTTAGGCTCAATTAATTGGCTTTGGGCTAGTGAGGCTGACGTGCTCCACGGCTTATCAGTGAGTTGGTGTATCCTGTGAAGAGAAAATGAGAAACCAAGAAACTGATGTAGGAAAACAACTTGATTTGTGACATGCAGCGATTGCAGCCCGTGACCTAAGGCAGGAAATACATCTAGTCCAATGGTTTTGGTTTGGCTTTTGCTTCTCCTAAGCCTGGCAGCTGCTCTTAGCATTGGTTCTCTGAATAAATACTAAGGGACCTGTTAAGCATGATCCCTCTTTCCAGTTATTTATAACTGACAAAAGAATCTGGACTGGCTGTCCTGACTCACCCTTCAGTGCTTGATCCTACTGGAACTGTGGATGTTGTGTCTGGGGAGGGAAGGTGCTGAGCCGAGGCAGGATCCATGCATCGCTCTTCCTCCCAAAAGGGCAGCTCTGGTGCTGGTAGCACCCTGATGTGTGCGGGGCCCCTCTGAAAGGCTTGATCAGCATATGGCTGAACTGTTAGAAAGCCACTCGTACTTCACTGCAGTAGTCCAGGAGTCGCTGCTAGCATGTTTTGATCTGGGCAATTAAAAGGCTGGTGATAGTGTGAACTTAAACACTACATGAGTTTAGTTTTCTAATGTTTTCTAGTTGCTTTTTATTCTGTGCCTTTTGGCTTTCAGATAACAGCTTGATCATCTTTGTAACTCCAAGCTCCTAAAGGCTAGGAACTTTAGAAATGCAAGATAAGGGTCTCATGTGGTCGTCTGGCCCCAGGAGTTTGGGGTTTGCATGCCAGGATTTACAGCGTAAGCATGGGAGCTGGCAGCTCTCTGGGGTTACTGTGGGTAACCATGCAATGTTCCTCAAAATAGCCTGTGTTCTTAGTGTCCTGTTAGAGCAGAAATACCTACTCCAGCATGCTAGCTGTAAGATCTCAAACCAGCAGAGCTCTCCACAAAGTGCTACTGAGCAGTTAAAGGAGTAGTGAGTTTTTAAAAGCCAGCAAGAAGTCATATCCTTCCCCCCTCATGTCAGCTTGTTTGGATGCTGATTTCTCTTCTTGTTTTAGAGGAAGTAGAAATTCCTCCCTTACACTTTGTTTCCAAACCTAAAGTAGCACACAATTTTTCTTTGCGTGTATGGTGTTGAAGTACTTGGCAGACCCTTCTGGGAGAAAGCTACTTTTAGGGAGATGAACACTGAGAGCCCCCAAATCATCTGCCAGCTCTGTAGGCAAGACAGGCCACTGCTGGCCTTCTTGGACTCCTCAAATTAACTGCTGAGCAGTTAATAAGCTAGACCCTCAGAGCACCAGAAGGTTGGCAGGTTGCACTCCCAAGGCCCATCATGCACATGTGACTTGTTCCCTACTGTATTTCCGTTGAAATGGGTGAAACAATCCAGGCTCCTTGAATTAACTCCAGCACGGGAGGAATTCCTCTGCAGCTTAGCCACAGAGATGATTTCTGTCTTGAGGTTAAGATATGTGAGTGTCAAAGGGACAAGATTACTTATGAACAGAGATGTAGTTGGAGAAACTTCTTTCTCTAATGGCTCACAGAGAAAGCTAGATTCCTGGGTACCGGAAGCAGTGATGGATTTTTGTACCTCTCCACATACTGAGTGAACCAATGCCATGTGGCTTTTTTTTTTTTGGTCCCATGTTCCACTGAAGAATGAGGAAAACATACATAGCTTATTCACTGGCCAGAAGATGACATTAAATCTTCAGCCGGAGCAGAAGAGTTTGGGTGTGAGGTTTCCATGTGTCCTGTGGATCACTTTTGGTCTCACATGGAAAAAAGCATCTTACTGAAGATGGTGAGTGTGTTGATGTCAGCTGCATGTCTAACGTTGTTCTCTAACTACTAGGTCTGGCCTCCAATGTGGTTCCCATGTTCCTTGGAGAAATCTCCCCTAAAAATCTGAGAGGTGCTGTTGGGGTAGTACCCCAGCTCTTCATCACCATTGGGATCCTTGTAGCTCAGATCCTTGGTCTCAACAGCATCCTCGGGAATGCTGAAGGTAAAGCCCTGGCTTGGGACTTTTCTGTGGGCTCCACTGGGCAAAGATTTCTCACAGTCATCATCTCGTCGTCTTTGTTGCAGGCTGGCCTGTGCTGCTGGGGCTCACTGGGATCCCATCAGTGATTCAGCTCCTTATATTGCCCTTTTTCCCTGAGAGTCCCAGGTATCTGCTGATACAAAAGGGCAATGAAGAGCAAGCACGACAAGGTACAGCATCATCCTTTAATGAAAGGGGAGGGGGAATGGGATGGATCTGACTGTGGGACATGACTGACAGCAACCAACAGCGAAGCGAGTGTGAAATTCTTCATTGATATGTTGCTGGTGGATGGAATTCCTGCAACATTGCTCTTTTCTCTGTGTATGTGAATCTCTGACTTCCCACCATGGAAGCACTGCTTACTGTTCTGTCTTGATTTGAAGCAGGAGAGCTTACTGTAGACCTGGTCTCTGGGGTCCAAAACTCACCTTCCTCTCCTAACTAGCTTTGCAGAGGCTGAGAAGCTGGGATGATGTGGATGATGAGATAGAAGAAATGCGCCGAGAAGACCGGTCAGAAAAGGAAGAAGGACGTTTTACTGTACTCAGCCTGTGCACCTTCAGAGGCTTGCGATGGCAGCTCATCTCTATCATTGTCATGATGATGGGCCAGCAGCTCTCTGGGGTTAATGCGGTGAGTGGGAAGGCACGTGGGAAAGGCCAGCGGGGTGACTAATAAAGGGATGGGACTTTAGGGTGGATGATGTGGGCAGCGCTGACGCAGGAGTACCCCTTCATCAGGGACACTGCTTCTGCCTCAAGTTGTGGTGAGTTGACCCTGGCCAGTACCGAATCCAGTACACACATGTACTAGATACAGCCTCAAGCTGTCCTGTTAAGGATGATTTTTAGAGTCGGGTGCTTGTGCCTGGATCCAAACACCAATGTCTCCAGAAATGAGATAATTCAGTTCTCAAGGTTCTGTGCACCAGTTCCAGGATGTAAAAGCAGCTAAAACGGGATTCCTGTGTTCAGCCTTTGGCCATGTATAAACACAGCTGTGGTTTTGGTGCAGGTCTTCTACTACGCAGACAGAATCTTCCAGTCGGCAGGTGTGGACAGCAACAATGTTCAATATGTCACTGTGTCGATAGGTGCCATCAACGTCGTCATGACTTTGCTTGCTGTAAGTTTCTATTAGGGCTCTTTGAGTTCTAGCTTGTCCAGTCCCTCGCCGTCTGTCGCTGTTTAAATTAGGTCATTATGTACACATACCGTGACCTGCTTTGCACAACAGATGCCCTGCAGTGGCCCTTGGTTGAAGGCAGCGGTGTTAAAGTGATTAATCATGCCGATTGCTCCCATGCCTCGGCAGTTCTCAGTCTCTGCTCTCCAGGCTGATGTGCCCTCCTTTGGCTGTCGGTGTTACCATGCAGGGCTCCCATGCCCTTCTCGCTGGGACTGCATGCTGAGGAATGGCCTGCCTGTTCCCCGTGTTATTGGCACACCCAGCTTTTTGCAGTTCCTGGGTGATTTCATGCCCAGAATCCATTGGTAGATGGTGGAAATTTCACTGAATTTCTTAAGACAAAGACTACCTTAATACATTTTGCCAGAGTAAGTGCTGTTCCCCAGGTGTCTGGTCTCTCACCCTCTTCTGTCTCTTTCAGGTTTTCATTGTGGAAGCCCTGGGGAGGAGAATCCTTCTTCTCACTGGCTTTGGATTGTGCTGTGTCTCCTGTGCAGTGTTAACTTTGGCCCTCAATCTCCAGGTGTGTAGCTGAATGGCTCAGGCGATCCTACCCATGTGTTTCTGGCCCTTCCAGGGAACAGGCCACTGGTATATTTTGAAGTTGTTTCTACACCAAGTTGGGGGGCGGGGGGGAGGAGACTATGAAAGGTCTCTATACTTGTATATCTACCTAAAGAAAACCCAGGAAAAGCTATGACCCTGCTTTTCTGAATACTACTTCCATTATGTCACGTTCATAATACCCGTTGCATCCATTTGTTGGAAGCAAGGACCATACCCAGGCTATGATTTTGGTGGATAAGTACGGACATATCTGGTGATGGAGGGTGACGCTGGCTTTACGATGCCTACAGATCTTACTACAAATGTGTTGGTGATGTTCAGATAGGAACCACATCTAACCTGTGATTAAATTCTTCACAGACCACTGTCTCATGGATGTCTTATCTCAGCATAGTGTGTGTCATTGTTTACATCATCGGACATGCTATTGGAGCCAGTAAGTATACACGGTTTAGGCCAGTCTCCTCCACAAGCTGGGTAAAGCCAAGTATTGTGCTGAATTTCCAATCAAAAGCTTTGTGGAACTAATCCAAGGAGATCCAACTTCTTCTCTGTGTGGCCATGCTCCTGGTGGATTGTCAGCTAGGCGTAGGTTCCACTGATTTTCTGGCTATGTCCGTGACGCAGGGGAGCATCTGGCTTTCCAGAGGAAAAGCAAAGGCACAATCGTGCTAGTGCCTGAAATTCCCCCAGTAAGGTCTGGAGCAAAACTACGTTGAGACAGTGAGCCCTGCCAACTGGGCAGAGATGTTGCATGCTTGCAACAGGCAACAAAGCAAATTAGAAGCAACTCAAATTATACACGTGGCCCTGCAGATCATTTTGCAGAAAGGAGATGTGGTTATTGGGAAGGCTTTGTCCTGACTCAGCTTCTTAGTGTGGTAGAGTTGTCTGTTTAGCGTGGAAAGCCCTGCCAGAGCCTTGCTGGATGCAGCAACGTGGGTTTGAAGCTCCCGTAGAGGTTTCACTGGCAGATGGAATTACACGCAACCTTTCCTTTTCCATTTAGGCCATCAGGCGGATTCAAGTGCCAGGGGCAGGGAGATTGCTGGAAGGCAAACACCAGGCCAGCTGGACCGGTGGCCTGACCCTGTTAATGAGAACATGGTCTGTTTCTGCTTAACCGTGCCACGGGATGGCAGTGCAGGGCACGGACCTGAGGGCTTGTTCCATGAGTCATTTTTCCAGCACCTGCATGTGTCTGTCTCTTTAAAAGAAGCAATCATTTGCTTAGTTGCTGCTCATAGGGTGCTCTCTGGAGAGACGGTTCATGTTTATCAACCTTTTTTTTACAATTTGTGCACAAGATGGGTTCATGGCTAAGGTGCAGCCTTAGGAGAGAAGAGGGTGATCGGTCTGTGTGAGCTTAGGAAAGTCATTTAGCTGCCCTGTTTTGTGTTTTGTTTGTTTGTTTTTAATCCCTTAATTGATTTATTGGGTGTTTCTAGACACTGGTAGTTTAGAAACCATTGCCTGCCACCGAAATGAACAGTGTTATCTAGGAATTCGGAGTGGGGGAAATTGCCTTTGAGATTTCCAAATATGCAACTACCTTCCAGGTCCAATTCCCTTTGTGATGATCACAGAGATGTTCCTGCAGTCATCCCGGCCTGCAGCGTTCATGGTGGGGGGGTCTGTGCACTGGCTCTGCAACTTCACCGTGGGGCTTGTGTTCCTCTACATGGAGGTAAGATGCGATCACGCGACAGGGCAAGACTTCAGCTTCAGAGTAGTATCTTCACCCCTGTGTTCTTACAGAGAGCCTTTTTAAACCTGAGAGCCGTGAATGCCCAAGTCGGTACACAGGATTATAGGTTAAAGGCAAGAAACTGATGTTAATCAGTATTTTTTTTAATCACATCTGTCTGTTGCACATGCTTTAAAAGCAAGCAGTTATTTTTCCAGGTGAATGTCTGATCCTGAATTCAGGAGCATGGAAAAGATTGCAAATTCCCCATCTTCTGTTTTACCCAGTTTTAGCTTTTGATCTCTTAAGTCACCAGTTCAAACTGATCCCCAGCAGTAGTGACCCATAAATAGCTAGAGTTGCTGATTTTAGCCTGTGCAAACGGAGCTGGTGAGCTTAATTTGATTTATGTAACAGACCCTCACCCTCCTTTCCCAGTAAATCCATGGTGGTTTCCCACAAATCCATGGTGGTGGTATGAGAAGACAGAATCTAGAACCACTCCTAACTTCTAGTCGTTCAACTTAAAATATGTGCACATCACTGTGGCTGGTTTTTTTTTTTTTTTTT
>VXBL01004126.1:31509-55969 GCA_013400195.1 Aramus guarauna | reverse complement strand
TCTGTGCGTGGTTTTTTTTTTTTTTTTTTTTTTATAGCTATTGCAGGGTTCAGCATGTCCAAATCCTGCAATGTACACAACTGGAGTATTCCTCTGATCCCTGCTCTGTCTTCTTTCATTGCTCTAGGCTGGACTGGGGCCCTACAGCTTCCTCATCTTCTGTGCCATCTGCCTCGCCACTATAATTTACATCTTCTTTATTGTTCCTGAGACTAAGAACAAAACCTTCATGGAAATCAACAGGATCATGGCCAAAAGGAACAAGGTGGAGATTCAGGAAGACAAAGAACAGCTGAAGGATTTCCAAACTGTCCCAGGTGGGCAGGCAGAGAAGAAAGAAACCTTCAACAGTGAGCTGTGACCTAGCACCATGCTTGGCCATGCCCAGATATTTTTCAGGATCTATTCAAGGGGAGAACAAATACATCAATTCATTGTTTGATACCGACCTTCATTCAGAGTTTCTGCAAGGTTCCCACAGCAGGAGTTTCCAAATAAGCCACTGTGTCTTGAGAGCGTTGTCATTGTGAGTAATTAGCTGGACCATTCTGCTTCATGGTATAGCTGCCTCCAAGGCAAACTGCCCCCTGTTTTGTGTTGTATCGTTCACGGTATCGGTATCGGTCCCAGGGAAAGGGCAGCATCCTCAGCCAGCTCAGTTCCTGTGATCAAGTAACCTATGTGTAAGGTGGTGTATGTCCCTGATGTCCTGACTGACAGATCTCAGGTGACACAACCAAGCACTTGGGCTGGGTTTTGGTCAGTCATATGGGAGGAATGCTCTGTATTCCTCTGGAGAACTGTCATTCCTGTATTTGAGGGTCCAGCATGAGTGATGCCAGGTCTGTGGAACTCTAGGGTGGAGTGAGTGTCAGTTGTTCTGAGGTATTTTGTTAGATGGGCTGATAATGGCGTTTATCCTGCCAACTCTTGTACTTCCCTTGTGTGCTTCAAAGGACTGCATATCTCTATGACCTCACCCCTACCCTGCTCACCTAACTCTCCTTCAAACCAAACCTGGTCCTCAACCTTTTGTCCTTCCAAAGCCTTATTCATGAGGTTGGGAGGCTGATGCTTGTTCACAGCCAGTTTACACCCATTTGTTCCAGTGCCACTCTAGTCTTTGAGCTGTTCAGCTCCTTTCACTCCCTAGTGTTTACACTTCACTTGCCAAAGAGCAACAGTCCCTCTCTTAATCCTTTAATAACCCCCATATCCCTACTCCGTAGGCATGAGCCAGTTGGAGCTTGTTCTTCCCCCAGAGATACCTGGTAATGAACTTGGTAAGAACCTCGCTGTTGCGTTGCAGGAGTCAAATTCAGGATGAGTCCTGTGCACTGAGCTACAGGTTGGAACCTGTGTTTGCAAACATGTCCAAACTGGTCTTTAGCTTCTCACATTGAGTTGCTTAAATTTAGTTTTTGAAATAACTCAGCTCTCAGGTATTTGAAAAAGTCTCCAAATGGTTTAAAGCTTGGTCCTTCTACTTGTTTCTGGTTGTGTCCCCTAAGGGCACTGTTCCACCTGATGGCTAAATTGGTTTGGAAAAGCTCTGAGTCTGAAGGAGTAGTGCTGACTCCCAGAAGAAAGTAAAATGCACATTGATAAAAATGGAGGATTTCTTAAAGTATTTATTAGTTTAAGGGGTTTGGGGGCTAATTAAGGTATAATTTAACATGAGGAAACTAAATTTAATTGTTATATGGGGCTGCTGCCCTCTGTTTTGAAAACAGCAGAATTGTTGAACAGCCTGCTGCAGATTTTGTTGTTGATGGAGATAGCCCTTCACGTGATTTGCTTTAACCTTAGAGGATGAGTTTTATACCTTCCCTCAAACTTGTGATGTACACGTGTTGAAAAAGAAGCTGGTTCCATGCTCAGTCTCTACATCCATTTGCAGAAAAGGAGGCATGCCACTGATGAAAGCACAATGATTGCATGGGACCATGCTCTGTCCTGCAAGGGCTTTGCATACCCTTGCCTATGGGACACCATCCGCAGGGGAAGGGGTGGTGAGTTGATGGTGAGAAATGGGAAGAAAGGACGCATGCAGGGAAGATGGTGAGGAACTGAGACTGGATGAAGGATGTGACAGAAATTTTACTTGAGAGAGGGGCCTCTTTGACCAAAGAGAGAGGCTCTTTGGCATGTAGGAAGATCTACGTATGGGGACCTAAATCAAACTCCAGGGAGGAATGTGACAGTGCGAGGTGTTGGACTGTGCCAAGTTCTGCTCTGGTCTTTGCCTCTCTACCACTGATGGAGGCTTTGCTTTCTTGGAAAAATGACCTGGAACAGTTGCAGGCGCATAGTGAGCCTATGCAAAGCAGAACGAGAAACAAGCAAATAATCTAAGTTTTTCTCAATTTCCTCAGCAAGCAGTTTGAATTCTTCTGGTGCTTTAAAAAAAAAAAAAAAAGGCAAAAGCTGTGGTTACTGACAGCTGGTGTCAGACTCCAAAACCACCCCTCCCAGGAGGGTCATGGAGGTTTCTCCCCATGCTATGATGTCTCCCTTCAGTTGCCCTGGTTTGCACAGTGCAAGTGCCCGAACATCTGCAGGTCTGAGAACGTGGCTCCACAAGTTCACGTGAGTCATCCACCCTGCAAAACTGTTGGAGAAGGTCCCAAGAAGCATGTCTCTATCTTTCCCAAGGACAAGTGTCCCTCCAGCCTGGCTCACGTACCCCTTCTGGATACTCTTTGCTTCACCAGCTGCTCCATTGAGCCATAAGTGTGCCATTCCAGACTGGGAGGCCCATGCCACGCAGTAGTGCAGCCAATCTTGTGCTTTGTGGTACAGGGGGAAGCTGATGAAATGGCCTCCTATCCACAATCCCACATCTGTGCCCACAGTCATCACTAGCTCATTATCCCTCTCCTGTGTGGAGTAGGAAAGAACGGTCTGACTGCCAGCATGCTGGGATTTTGTCCAGAAACATAAGGTGAAGGCTTGCAGAGACATACCATGGAAGGGATGAACGTTCACAATGCTCTCAATGTTTTCCACAGGGAAGTAGAAAGCTGGAAAAGTGCTGGATCTAATACCTGAAATAACCAAAAAGCCAGCTGTTAGATTTCCTGCTGTGCTTATAAATCAGCCCAAATCCTGACAAATACCCCCAGAGGAACTGGCAGGGCTGTGGCAGTTGGAGCTGTCTTTGAGCCACAGTTACTGGCATGTGTCCTACCAACAGGGAAGGGGCTCGCAATGATGAAAAGCTTAGCTCCTTCACCCACCTGTTCAGGAAAATCACTTTTTCTCCCCTCTTCTGCTTTTCTCATCTTGTGTAAAATAGAGGCAATGATTATTTATCCTAGGGGAACTGTGAGCTTAAATCCCTCACTGTTTGTAAAAATGTCCTTACATGTTGCAGGAGAAAGCTGCAGCTGCTCTGAGAGTAGCTAGATTGGGGCTAACTTTAATGATGTTGTAATTTGAAGAATTTCCATCAGCAGGCCTAGATATGGGACCACATTCTACCTGCACATACCAGTACCAAACCTGTTAATGATTTAGGCCATCAAGGACAGCAGGGCATGGGTTCTTCATCCTTGGAAGGTCAGCTGGACACAAGAATAGATGTGTGTTTCTTACCAATGTGGCTCACTCCATTCAGCAACTCTCTCTTCATGTCTTGGAGCTGCATCTGGATTTGTTCCAGTCTGAGGTTGACTTCTTCTGTATGGCATTGTTCTAGAGCAATCAGACAGCTGAATTTACAGAGGGCCAGGACCTGAACATGGTAGACTTTTCTCCTTTCTAGATCTTGGGAGATCTGTGTGACACCATTGCAGTCAAAACAAGGGGCTGGCATGACACCTACAGCCACCACTGCACCATTAGAACCAAGATGTGTTGGCAGGGGCCAAAGAGGCACGTGGGCCATCTCCACCTGCTGTGCAGGGACACTGCTACTCCTGGGAAGGGTGGTCTCCACCATGCCTAGCTTAAGTGACTTGCAACTTAACTCCTTCCACGTAGGTTTCTGGGGAAAGCTTGAGTGCTGACTCCCTTTACCTTGGGTGAGTCTGGCTCTGAAGGAGGACTCCACCACCCGCCCGTTGAGGGGCTGAGCGTGCCGGTAGTCGTTGCGCAGTGTCCTGTTTTGCCAGTCCAGCAAGGTGTTCTCCAGCAGGCTGATCTGGGAGCAACGCAGGCTTATTACGGAAGGCAACGGGAACAACAGTTGTGCTGAGAAGCGCAGTGCAGATCCCACAGCGCAGGATTAAACCTAGCAATTTGTTATAGAGGAACCCACAGGGTCTCTTGCTGAGTATCAGCAAGGGAAAGGAAAAGAAGATGAGGGCTCTTATCAGCTAATTCAAGATAAAGATATTTTGCCTGAAGGAAGATTTTAACACCTGCCTGATGGTATGCATGGATGGAGATTTTGCTGCTATTCTGCACTGTTTTCTCACAAGTGCTTACTAGCCTTCCTCCTGCCAAGAAGAGTATTTCTTTTTCAAGTGAGAACACACTGTGATCCTCCCCTATTGTAGTCTCCACTTCATCTTCTTGTTCTCCTAGGAGAAAATGTTTCTGATGCTTATTTTTCATTAAGGAAGATGAACCACTCTCCAAGACTCAACAGTAAGCTTATTTTACTGGTGTTCCTTTTTTCCCTGCTAAAGCCTTTGTCCTGACAAGGCAGACAGAGAGAAGGGAATGGAATCCTGCCAGGAGACAGTATTAAAGTGCTGGGACGAGTGGGGTTCGTGCCCAGCGCTCCTGTGCACTCAGCAGAGTCCTCTGTAATGCCTCTGCTGGAGCCTGGACGAAACCCCTCTTGTCACGTAGCCAAAAATCACAGCAGGCCACTCCTGACATGACCCCATCTAGCTGCACAGGGTAAGTGTAGACAGGAAAAAAAATTAAATACTCTTCTAAAAATGTGCCAATAATTCTGTAATTATTTTAATGTTATGAATGGATCTTATGTTTGGTGGCATTTTTTTTTTGGGTGGGAGGAGTGAGTCTGGACTCTCTTGCGGTAGTTTTTTGCCTTTGCTGATCCTGACTGGTGTCTTCCTTTTTATAGTGTCTGGTTGAGTTTATCTGAGCAGAGAGCTTTGTTATCACTCACCAGACCTCAGGTAAACTCCTGCCCTACAATACCTGACCCTTGCCGTGCTGTAGCATCGCTGTGCCATTACAGGCACCTGTAATTCCAGTTGCTTGGGAGTCTATCCCAAAAGCCCTGTCTGAGAAATGCCCTATTAGCTGCTCTGTCAGGCTGTTCCAAAATCACTGGAGGACAGAAAAGGAAACTTGTGTGGAAAGGTGAAGCGTGGAGGAAAGAGAAGCTGCTTTGTCTGGTAAACAGCTATCGCTTACCTGTGTGTGTGACAAGACAATTGGAGAATGAAAGATGGTCCAGATCACGCTCTCGGAGCAAGGTGGGGTTGTTAGTGAGCCCTGGTACCTGTAGAAGTGTGAGAGGTTTTCCGGCAGCATGGCTTGGACATCCAGAGAAATGAGCTTTGTTGATTGACCTCAGAAGGAAACAGAAGGGCAATATTAACAAGTAACAGGGAACAAAGAGAAAGGTGCGAGTGGTGTTAGAGCTGGGTTGGCAAATCACTTTGGTCAGAGCACTGGTGTATTAGACCTGTGGCAGAACTGGGTAACGGTGGAGGGAAGTGAATGGTCCTTTCGGTGGATCTATGGTTTGTCGTTCAGAGACACCTGGGGTCATGGAGGTGGTGGGCAATTGCACCTGAGTGCTCTGCCAGTAGCTCTTAGTCCTCCGGGGAAGCAGAGTGTATTAGTGCAGCAAAGCACCTGCTATCCGCATGTACAAACTGTGGGATCGTAGGAAGTTTTGTTTGATGGTGCCGCAGCGTGTTGTGCGGACCTGCCAGGAGCACATTTATTGCTGCCTTGAGCATCTTCCACACCACCCTGTGTGTGGGCTGCCGTGTGGGCAGTGACGGCGTGAAGTTGTGCACGGCTGAGGACGCTTGCCCGTGTTAACTGCAAGCAAAGCAGCAGCAAAATGTCTGTCCCCAGACCCAGAACATACATACAGGTTTTGAGAATATCAAGGATGGAGAAAGGCGTTCCCAAGTCTTACCTGCAAACCTGATTTTTGCCAGTTTGGAAATGAATTCACTGTAGTAGGTATTCTCGAAGTGCCCATCCTAAACACAGCATAGAAGCTTGAACAAAAGGTTAGTGACCTGCCTGTCCTTCTATATTACTGATCAGCTTGGGGACTAACTGATGCATTGGGAGACACAGAGAACACACGCGACTACACATCTCTTGATAGGCTGGACAACCCTAGGGTATCTACACCTAGATCTCAGCTAGAATAGTGAACTATAAGGATCTCTTTTCACCACTTCTAAACCCACACAAAATCAAGTGTTCCCATTTGCAAAGCAGAGCACGGCCTTGAGGTACAGCAGGGAAAACCCAGCTGCTGCACCTGATAATCCATCTGTACTTCTTACCGGGCAAATTTTTCTGAGTCTCCCAAGTTGTATTGGCCGGTATTGTGTGAAGCCCAGATGGCGTAAGGGAAGAATAGTCCTGCCACAGCACAGTTTCCTCACACTGGTGGCAGACATCGTCTCTTAAGATAGGTGTGCAAACCTAGTACAGGCTGCTTGTGTCGGACTGGGATCATAGCACAAACAGTGATCACAGACTGGCCTTGCTCAGCAGCCTGGGCATCAAACCTACCGCATACAGGAAGGCGAGCACAGCCAAACCGTTTGGTTTGTCTTTGGCTTCTTCGAAGCTTGAGTAGTCAGCTGAGTTGTAATGGACAATGTGGAGCTGTCAGAAGAGAGACAGGGTCATTTGGCAGGAAGGGATCAATGGCTTCCTCGGTGCTTTAAAGGACCCAGTACAGGCTGAAAGGAGAGTCACCATCCCAATTCCTGCTGCTTGTGCCTCGCAGCACAGCCACACAGACCTTTAGTTTAATAGTTTGGATAAATGTGGAGGAACAACTCCATCTTTGAAGGATTAGCTCTATTGCAACAGCTTTGCTTAGACTCTTCTGTGCCAGCACCATCAGGCTCAGCCCTGGCGTTGCACCAACTACCTGCACTGATGGGACCCTTGTTTCTCCCACTTGCCCCTGCAGTGCTTCCTGCGGGTTTTGTGGGCTGCAGCTTCCCATTTCCCAATTGCCAGACTGGCAACACACTCTCCCTCCAGCCTGCTCCCCAGGTACCTCTGCAAAGTATCTCATCCCATCTATGGTGTGCTCAGAGCCGCTGGTCTCCAGGTCCAGGCCACCCCAGTGCAGATGCATCTGTACAGCCGTGTAGAGGCTTGGGAGCCCTCTGGAGATGTGCATGGTGGGTGGCAAATCAATCTGAACTGAAAAAACAGGATGGGAGACAGCAATGGGTGCAGTCCTGTCCATTCTTGGAGTTCAACTTCCAGTGCCCAATGCTTTCTGCCAATAACACCCTCTCTGGAATAAGGTGGCCGAGTCATGTTCAGGGAACTACCTCCAGAATGCAAGGAAAACCACTGCAGCTTAAAGCTAGGTGTGCTTAAAATCTTTCCTGACCTCAAGCTTGTGCACCGCAAAGACCACACCGGGCACAAAGAGGACTGGGCACTAGCTGTGTCTGCAGATTTTTTTTCCATCTGAGCAGCTCTGGGTTTTTCCTTGGGCACTAATAAAAGTGCTTTAATGCTCCTCTCTCGCACGGTACATCACATCTTGCAGGGCTCTGCAGAGATTTAACTACTTTATTTCTGAGGGAGAAAAGGGGGATAGAAATCAACAAAGTGACTGGCCTCATCTACCCTGTCATCATAATTTCCAGTATTCTGGACTCTGCATCTTGTAGGAGCTGGCATACTGGGCCAGAGTCCTGTGCGTTGAAAAAGGCTGTGTTAATGCTTGAAGGATTTGTAGAGACAAATCTCTTTGCTTCTCCTTGCCAAGGAGTATCCACAAAGAGACTATGAAAGGTTTGTCTTCCTGCTAATGTACTGCTGCGAATCGTAGATTTTGTTAATAAATATGCCAAACCTAGGAGTGAAAATGGAGAATTGCCTCATCCTAATGAAAGCCCATATTATAAAAACCAGCAACTATCCTTGCAAAATGTAGCACAGTATATATGAGTCATAGTTTGGGTTGGTGAGAAGTTTCTTTTGTTTGTAAACTGTTTACAGACAAGATGAAAACATGTCTCCTTGTAATATCCCAAAGAGTCTGGAGTGGGAAAAAGCCTATCTCCCTTTTTACGTAAGATCCCTGCTGGCTGCCTTCAATAATTCAGGTTATTTAACTCAAGCACCTCACTACGGTTTCTATTCTGCGAAACATCGCCAGAGAATTGTGTTCTGAGTTTATGGGAAGCTTAAGTCTTCTCTAAGATATTTTATGCAAATCCTTTGCTGAAAGCATGAAGGTAGGTAACAGCCCAGTTCGCTTCTACTTTTCATTTGTGCAAAGTATGTGTGAAAAGTATGACTGCTCTGAGCTGCAAGTGCCTTACTCCTACTTTGCTCCAGTTTTGCCAGGCAGTGGGAAATCAGCTGGGATTATGCAGAGTGAATCTGGGTGCAACTGCGCCTTTCTCCCGCCTTTCTGCTCTGCGGTTTGGGCTCTCTTCGTTGCTGCCTTGCAGGTTACGGCACACGCAGCCAGTCTGTTCAGGCTGAGTTCGTGAAGGCCACACCGGAGGTCCCAGTGCTAAGAAAAATCTGCTACTGGAGGAAGTTGCACACACCCCACGTGGATGGTATTTTAATCTTCCAGAGCTGTGCGTGTCCTTGCTACCTACTAGAGGATCAATCTTGGGTTAAAAAAAAAGAAAAAAAGTCCAAAATATAAAAGGCTTTATTAACCTACCTGTGTGTGTCTGCACAGATGTGGTAGGTGCAAATTCCTTGTGCGGCCGCTCTGCGCTACTGCAAATAGGCTTTATCGGGTGGGATTTAGCTTGGTAATTACACAACTAGAGAGAAAGTCTAGCTGATTTCTGAGGTGAGACACTTGGTCTTCAGCTCCGGAGAGCCTGTGCGGAGAGTCCTGCTGTGATGAATCCGCCTCCTGTCCCTTTCAGATCTGCAGAATGTTTTCTGATGTGGCCCACTGGAATATTTTCCTTGAGAGATAGTTACCCTGTCCCATCGCACTGAAAACCCGGCCTGACTTCAGAGGAGCTGTGAATAAGGGCGGTCATTTTGCCTTTGTGCTTTGCATCAGAAAAGCATTGTTTTGATGTTAACAAAAGAATAGGAAAATACACATGTGCAGTCAGAGATCTGAAAGCTAAACCTGCAGGAATTAATTTGTAGGCTGTCAGGGTAGCAATGCTGACATGGGCGCTACCTGAATCTTGAGTTTGTGGGGGTGACAAACGGGAGTACTTATGATTTTTTTTAAGAATTACAATCACAACAGTCTTTCTCTGAAGGCAGCATGTCTCTCAGCACTTCGTTTCCTTGCTTTCGCTCCGTCCCTCTCTGTTACAGAGAGGAAGAAAGGGCTGTCATGCAGGATTACAGAGCTACCAGCTTTACGTTCCAAACACCTTCCCAAAAATACTCGTTCCCTCCCCGCTGCAGCTATTAGAAAATTCTCTTGTTGCTCATCTGTAGTCCAAAAGCATTATCCCAACACTACCGGCTGATGAATTATTTAGACAATGACTTACAGACTGCAGCAGGGGAATCCAGGACCTCCTAAACTATAAGCCTTACCCTGAGACTGCATGGTCAAAAGCCTGCGCTTTTCACCCACGCTGGGCTTCAGCTTCCCTTCCCGAGACCTGAAACACCAATCCTCCACAGCAGGAATTCTCCTCTGCTTTATTCTTCGCGTGACCGACATCTAACCGAACCTCGGATGCAAACCTGCTACTGAGCTATGGTTCTCCGTGCCTAGCGCTTCCAGTTCTTGTTATTGCACAGGGACAAAAGATGCATTTTCTGAATGCAGAGCGGAGTCGGTATCCCCAAATGCCACTCACTAATGTAGTCCGCTGAAAGAAAGGGTCAACCTATAATGCTCTAGCTGCCTTTTATCCCTTTTTAACGTCTAACAGAGAAAGTACCTTGCAGAAATGCAACTGCCTTTTATTTCTCTGCTTTATATATGTGTTTCTGGAGAGCTTTCCTGGGTGAGAGTGGAATGAAGTGAGATGGCAAAGCAAAGGCGAGTTTAAAAAAAAAAAAGGTAATGAGAAGGATCCCCCCAGTCTTACCAGAGTGCCCGTTGTTGGTCATTGTGAAATCCCCCCGCAAAGGCCCATCATAACCACTCAGCTCCAGCTGCAGCAGCTGGGGGTTGTACCTCACTTTTTTCCTCTGGATGTCAACTGGAGATTGGTGCTTGCCGGCACAGCCTGCAAAGTGCTTTCCCCAGTGCTCTTCATCCAGCTCTCCTTCTGTGCAGAGGAGAAGCAAACCAGGTTATTAGGACACGGTGAGAACTGCTGTTAGCTCGGGAGTCAGAAAACTCTCCTCATTTGCCAGCAGGACATGCCAATCTAGTTGTTATAACACCAGGAGCTGCAGCAATAAAAGGTTTCTCTGCCTTCCCTAGAGTGAAAATACACATTATTGTGTCTGCAGGACAACTGCGCTGCAAAATAAGAAACCTGCATTGCAGTAATAGCTTATTGATCGCTGGAGACCGGAGAAGGAGCAGGGTTTATATAGAAATGGGGATTTAAATGGGTCTCCACGGCCAAAGGTGTGGCATCAGGTTCTCAGCCAATGTGGGAGTGAACAGGACCGGGGCAGGAGGTGGGAAGTCTCGGTGTAGGATCAGGAACTGGCAGCAAATTTGCTATTTTTAACCTAGGGAGAGAGCTAACAAAAGGAGAATAGGGGTGAAATGGTTTAAATAAATGAAACCTTTTGTATGTTTTCTGGGACAGAAGTGGTCTGGGGTGGCTTTGATGTCCTGAGCGTGTTTGTCATTAACAAAAGCCATCCCTCCCCTGGGCGCAGCGCTGTGCCTCTTCCTGGTGCCCCCTTTTTACACACAACGAACAAGGACAAAGTGATTCATTGCTTTTGTGGGACAGATCCTGGTGGGGAATAGGACCTGGGCGTCCCAATTTCAGGATTCGGTGGATTGCTCTGAGCTCTCGATGCCCAGACCTCATAGCCCCTAAAGGTCCTGCTAAGCTGAGCTCAGTCTCGTGAGCTCCGACACAAAGGTCTGATGTGGGACTAAGAACTAAAGGCCCCAGCCTCACCTGCACGTGCTCATCATCTCTGCAAGTATTTAATACTAAAAACCTCCTGTGGTCACTTCTGGAAGAAGCAAATGTGTAGGAGAGCTGGGGTGCCGGATCCTGTCCTTTTTCCAATGGCTCTAAGCCTCTTGGCCCTACTTTGAATCGGTCCTGCAGAGCTCTGGGTGCTGCTGGAACTATTAACGAATGCTTGAACCCTTCAAGGCTATTTGCCTTCTCCGTAGTGCTATATTTAGGACTTTAAGGATAAGTAGAAATTTTTATTCTCTCGCTGTTATGGCTGCAGCTGACAATCAGTATGGAAATATTTACTTCGTCACCCCAGAACTGCAATATATGGATCAACGTCAGGGTCAGGTCTGAGACAAACAGAGCCACAGCTAAGGACTAATCATCATGCGATTCTTGAACTGAAATCCTGCAGAGATGGTTAGGAAGAAGAGGTGATTGTTTTGTTGTCGTTTTTCTCTTTTTTTAAATAGTTCAAAGCTACTTCATCATCTTCCTAATTTTCAAATTATTATAGTTACCGCCACACCTGGGGATTTGTTACTATTTGCCAATTCTTTTCTTTTTATTTCATTTAAGCAATGGCAGTTTGCAGGTATTTGTTTCCCGACATTGATTAAATATTGGGGGGAGGGGGGGGCAGCTTAAGAGATGCAGACAGCCTGGCCAAAAAAAATCCAGAGAGAACTTCTGCAAACAGCTTAGTGTCCTAATTGCAATATTGCATCTATTCAACAATATCCTTTGCTTTAGCTTGATTCTCAGGCCAGTGAAGATTATAAAAGGACTACTGGTCACTTCAATGAGCTCTGCAAACAACCCCGTGAAACAAATGAAAGTCAGATAAAATTTCACAAAATATATAAATACATAAATAAGCACTTCTTAGTGATCTGTACTGCACAGGATATGACAATAAAATAATGAGCTGGTGGTATTTAAAACTTTTCCTTCCAGGATCATCCAAAGGGCAGCTTTTATTCTAACACATTGTAAAGCTTTTCCCCGTTGTTTGAACCTCACTGGTCTGCCAACTCTGACAATGTGTCCTAACCACACAAAGGAATAAAGAGGGGTGACATTGAAGAGAATCGCTTTCAAGACACACAGGCATCAATAAAACGGAATAAATTAGCTGCTCTGCGGAGATCTTTCAGCAATGGAAAGAGAGTCAAGCTGAGTGTTGCTTCTGCAGCACAAAAAGGATGGGAGCGTCTTTAGCACGCTGGCAGGCAGCAATCCCAGCACAGCCTGGCTTTTCCGTACCTTTGTAGGTCCAGTGCACTGGGTGAGAGCAGCTCAGATGCAGGAGGTGGAAGAGGACGGCTGTGATCCACATGTCTCTCGCCGTACCTGCAGTCAGCACCAAGGTGGGGAGTGCATGTCTGTAAAACTGCTCAGGAAGCACAAATACCAATTTACTCCAGGTCTGGCCTTCCCAGCACCCAGCCCACCGTTCGCACCCACCCAAAACAATAACAGCGAACGCCACAGAGGTATTTTATTTGGACGGTCAGCTTTAAAGGCTAAAGGTGCTTTATTGATCCTCTGAACCAAGCTGTCCGTGCAAATGGAACAGGTTTCCCCCGATGGCCTCGGACTCGCTGCCTGCCCCCAGCTGCTACACGCTCTCTGACCACTTTTCCTGCTGAGCAGGCAGAAAAGCTTCACTGCAAGTAGGTGTAAAACTGCGCTTTGTAAGCAAAGGTACCCAACACAGACCTCAGCCGCCGTCCTGGGGTGGGCAACTGTTTCCTTGTTACACGGAGGAAGGAGCCCAGGCAAAAGGCATTTAAGGGACTGGTTTTCAAAAGTGCTGAGTATTCACAATCTTATTAGAAGTCAAAACTGTAGACACTTAGCTCCTTTGAAAATCAGACTTCTGAGGCCAGATTTAAAAGCGCTCCACACCCACGAGCCTAGTATTTCAAGGCATTTTGCTTTCAACACCTTCCCTGCTCACTGAAAAATCTAGTTTTGAATGTGAGAGATTTGCAACCTTTGGAAAATTCAGAGCTCTGAAAACCTGTTCAGACTGTTGAAAGATACAGGTATGATACAAGATGCTGAAACCCTGGTGGCTTTTTAAAAACCGTACAGGAATTCAAATAAAAACTAGCCAGTGCTAGATGTCTGAATGCTCTTGTGGACTTCAGCAGCTGCTCTGTATCTACAGACACTCAATTTCCTTAAAAATATATCCCAACCAAATAATTGCCCAAAGTCCATTAAAAAAGTAATTCGCTAGACCAGGGAACAGACCAGGGATCTTCTGCCTGCCGTCCTGTATCCTGCCACGAGGCAAATGTCATTCCCTTTGAACAGCCTTCTCCTCCCCCCAGGAACCATGCGCTACCGAGAGCCCTTTCTGCCCAGCAGTGCCTCCCAGCCCATAAACCCACCGTGTAATAACAAAAGGGGAACGGAAATCTCCCCAGGAATGGAATCTTCACCTGGTACTGAGAAGATCTACAGCTTCCACCAAATGCAGTACAACTTTGCTGTTGATTTTAGGTGACAGCAATATTAAACATCTGGCAAGAACGCCGACATGAGTGAAATCTCAGTACTTCTGTTTGCAACGTCCCTGCCACTCGCGATGATACTTGCAATTATTATTTTCAGCAGTAAGGTAGGTAATAACACCAACTCAACAGCAAGAGCCATAGGTGAGTTACAGATTTCACGTGAACTCAGGTTCCTAGAATTAAACTGTGCTGAAGAACAGAAGCGTTTTTTTTTAATTCAAAATCTTATTCTTTGCAAGTGAATTGCTAAGGCCTCTCCTGGTTTGCTCTTTCGTGCAGTGCGTATTTAATCTTTGGAAACTGCTGTAATACTGAGTTGATTAACCAAATGTGTATTTTCCCCTCTCCTCCCTAAAGAAGTCATTTATTCTGACAGTTGCACTGAACTGTGTAAGGACTAAACTAATCAAACATGCCCTGCAATGCACTTCATAATCCTTGTGTATCTAGTTGGGTAAATAAGCTTTGAAATTAGCTGAGGGAGAAATTTTGGGGGTTTATACCTGTTTACACTCCGGGATTCCACACTGCGGCACATGAGGGTGTGAACAAGAGTCAAGAGCGGAGGTCACCGCTGCACCCCTCCTGTCGCCCTGCCCGCGGGTGCGCGCCAAGAGCGTTTAAACGGACGGCGTTTAGGGACAGGCTGTTTCTCTCGCCTGCCCTGTATCGATCAGCTAGCCCGGTTTGCACAAAGGATCTGAAATAAAGCCCATTCGGGAACGGACTGGTGCCAGGAAACTGGAGATGACAGTGAATTTTAATTTTTAATGGCGCTTTTGCAACATGCTAAAATTGTGACATTTCACTTGACATCAGGAGGAGCTGTGGGGGCTCGGCACATCCAAAAACCACATCTCTGTTAGCTCAAGTTGCCTTCTGCCAAATCAGTGGCTGCGCTGGAAGACACAGCAATCTGGGGCGAGGATTTACTAAGGGCACCGAGTATGAATTTGTTGTGGAGTTGCAACAGAACAATAATTTTAATTAAACTCTTTAAATGTATTTGAATATTAAGCTTCTAACTACAAGCTGAAAAACACAGGAGTCCCTCTCCTGTATCAAGTCTTGCACACATCAGCAGTCACTTATTGGTTCTTGGAGCTATCGCTTTTTTTAATGTATGTGGTATTAAACCTGGCTAGCTTGAGACTTGTCTTTATTAGGCATCTGTTTTGCTACCTCGATATAATTGCTAGAGAGAAGTATGGACGTAATGCCTAGGAACTCCAGATATCACGGCAGGATCGTGCTCGAAGTAAACTGGTGGTTTACGGGTGAGGAGGATTGTAGATCTAACAGGAATCGTCTCCACACCCAAATTTAGCCAGTGGGAAAATCTAATGTCAGATATCTCAGCCATGACTATTCTTGGCATGATTTCTTGACAAAGGCAGGCTACTTTCACAGACGCAGTCGTACAGACTCCAGCCTCCCCCCTCCCGCTCCGACTGCAGTGGGAAATAAGCCTTTAATCCCACATCGCTGGCTCCCATGCACTTCACTTTTATCTCTAGTTTTCCCTGACTCTTTGCCATCTTTTAAATCCTGCTTCTCCCAGGCTATTCCCTCCGTCCTCGCTGCCCTAAAGCTCAGCTCAAATCTGACCCTCAGATCCATTCTGGGTATTGGTAGCCACGTTAAAACCTTGACATGTGGCATTGAAGTAGGTGTCTCAATCTTCCAGAACTGGAAGGGTTAACTCCTTTCCCTCTGAATCAGCAGGAATTTCATCAGGGGTTGCAGTAATAGCTGCATCCCTCCCAAGTCCAGCAAACATTTGACCAGGAACAGACTGTTTGATGTGAGACAGATTGCCTTCCGTCAGGATATTTAGGTTTTCGTAAGCGAGGCTAAAACCTGTTCAGAGCTCGCGCCGCTGAAGTCATGCTGGATGCATAAAGGTATTCAGAGCCTACACAAGTTTTATGAAAGACAAAAAGCAGCTAGTGCTGGTAGGTCCAACCATGAGTAAAGCTGGCAATAGCCGTGTGGATCGAAACATGAGATCCTTCTATTCAACAATTCCCGTAATGTTTTTATATCTTCCTTCCAAAACCGGCCATTGCTTCTTTGAAATTTTGCCCATGCTTTTTTTATTTTTATTTTTTTTTAACCTTTTTGCCCTCTGGCTTTCAACTACCCACAGAGATCGCACAAGTCAGAGGTAGAAAAGTGCTAGAATTCATTTCTCCAGCTCACACAATCGCTTTAGGCCTCCTTCCTCTTACATAAAATTTTGATGTGCTTGGCTAAATCACCTTCTACGGACATAAATTCAGCTACATTTGTTGATTCTACGGAAGCTTTGTGATAGCAACGGGCTTTGAGGCAGTCAGAGATAGACACCAGAGGTTTACACCGGTGTTCCTCAAAGTAGGATTTGCCCATTTTATAGCAGAGAGGTTTCCTCTGTGAATTCCATTTCACGGTCTACCAGATCTCAGCATTAGCTACCTGCAGTTCATTGTCAACCTAAATTTTCTTTTGCTCAGTTTCAGCCAATTACTCTTAGTGATAGCTATAGTCCTTGGATTATCTTAAAACACTTTTCCCTCTTTAATGTTCACATCACTTCTGGGGTGGTTATCACCTCACCGCACCGCGAGCATCAGCAGCCTTTCACTTGCCATTTCCCCAAGGTGGCGAAAAGGACAATGTGATGCTATAAAAAGAAGAGAACACGGTGAAATAATCCCTCTTCGTTTTCATTTCCAGGAAACGTAATTACAGTTCTTGTAATGTCTGTGCAGGTCTGCTCTACAGACTGTGCTGAAAGCGATTTCATTCGTGTGCTGGATCTCTACTTGAGACTTTGAAAAAACCAAAGTGTGAAGGAAGGATGAGGAAGGGGAGGTCAATCTTCCCTCTGCATTTACTGGGAGGTACACAGGAACGTGGCCTGAGCGAGAGGATTGAAAGGCTGCTGACTAGAGCTGGTCCGGGAGAAATTTTTCCATCATATGAAGGCTCCGTGCTGTGCACTGCTGGTGGTGGGATAAGGAAGGAATAATTCGGTGACAAGACAGCTTGTCAGCATGTGCAAATGCCTGTCCACCTTCTCAGACAGTGTGTTATTAATATTTTATACACATCTCCTTCCATAAAAATATTCATTTTGCTCCTGATCTCCCAGGGTACTAACATGCAGAGGAAGCACAGTTGCTGCTCAGTCTCTCCGAAAATCACTATTAGCCGTGCATAAACACAGGAGAAGACCCCAAGCCCCTTAACAAACAAACACTCTTCACAGAACAAATAAGAGCTCTGGAAATGTGGCTGTTGCCCGCTGCCGGGTAAGCACTTTTCCTGTCTTATGTCAGCTCCATTGTGCGTTGAGCAGCTGTGACATCCAGTGGCCAAACACAATACAGTTGGGTTTGGTGCAGAACTCTTCACACATGGTAACAATAACAGAGCCCTTCCATTGCACTTTTCATCTTCAAAGAGCTGTACAAACAGGAATTCATTAACCCCTACACAGCTCCGTGGGGCAGATGAACGTAGTGACCCTAAAAGTGCACATGAAAAGGGGAAACCGCTCTCCAAGCTCTCCGCAAGCACGGCAATCAGCCCGCTGGGGTGGTGAAGAGCCTGTCCTAGGGCCAGAGTGCAGGACCTTCACCCACCACTGCAGAGAGCAGCTGCTGAGAGATGAGGGCTCAGAAAGGTGCAGCTCATTCAGCATCTGATGAAGAGATCACACCTCTTTTTTTTCCACCCCCAAAAGCAAGAGAGCCCATGGTTAGGGACTGGGGAAAACTACATAAGAGGATGCAGCAGGACCAGAGCTGGTTTGGAGGAGATGCTTTGTCAGAAGCCTGGCCAGAGGAAAAGGCTTCTGCAGTGGTTTTCTGAAGATGTCAGAGGACTTTGTTGATAGATGTGGAAGGTAGGGAAGGGAGCACAAACATGGGTTTGGATTAAGAAATACAGTGGTGGAATCAAAGAACTGTGACTGAAATGAGATCCCAGTGGTTAACTGGGGTTCCTGTTGTGACAGGTAAATTGGAAGATATGGAAAACAAGAAAACAAATATGTGGAAAAAAGGAGCTTGGTCTCACCCATGGAGCAGGGCATCCCAGGTTGATGCTAGTGAACATCTATTCCAGAAAGAAAGAAAAGGACCAAGAGGTGGGTTTTTGCAGGCCCACGCTAGTGAGGAGGAATAGTGGGTGTAAAGTCTTTGACGGAGGTTTCATCACAGCATTTGGTGCATCTGCTGCATTTCAGACTTTGCTCAGCTCTTTGCCTGTGCTTGGGGTACACGCCAAGGGCACTGAGCGGGTGGGCCAGAGTGTGTTTGCTGAGCTGCTGACAGCCCAGGAGAGTTAGTTTTCAGTGAGAGTTACGGGTGCAGTCACTCCATACCCCACAGACTGTAAGCTCCAGGCAGACATGTAAAAATTATGTGTCTAGGTGTGAGTTTGCCACCTTAAGCTTCCTCTCCAGCCCATGCAGAGAAACAGCCTTGATACAGATGCTGTGTTTCCTGCGGGTGCCTCTCAGCTCAATCCAGATGTGGCTGTTTCCTTTTGATTATAAAAGCAGACTTGCATGACTCAGAGATCCAAACTATGGACAGATGCATCCAGTTTCAGAGATCAAGAAATGAATCCCCACTTTCTCCAAGTCGCCTGTGCCCCTGTTTTTGCTTGTTCAGACCTGCAGTGGGTTTTTGGGGGGTTTTGGGTGTTTGGTGGTTTTTTGGTTTGGTTTTTTTTTTTATTTTTTTCCTGCAGGCAAGGTCCACACAGGGACATTCAGCAAGACCAGAAGTGCCCACAGCCCATCCTCTCCCTGTAGCTCATCCCCACTGCACTCTGCCTCTGCAAGAGGGGGGGAGGTGGTAGGAGCTGAGAGAGATTCCCATGAGAATGAGGTCAATTTGTAAGGCAGGAAGAAGACAACATGAAGGAAATTTAAATCCTACCGTCTGTGCTGTACCTGTTCTGTGGCAAGAGAATCCTGCTTGATAACCTTTATGCTTTACATAAGTATTATGCACTCATTAAGAAAACAAATGAGTTGTTATTGGCTTACTCATACTGTTTCTTTCGAGTTTCCATTCTAAAAAAACCCTGAATACCCAATATAATTTCTTAATGGCTAATCGATTTCTAGGTTGCTTTTTCTTTTACAGCAGAATATATTTAAAAGTGAAAGAGCTGCTCAGCAAGGACTCCTGAACACCCTGCAAGAGACAGTGCAAGACTTGCACGCTGGCCTCTGTAAAGTGGATTATTTAATGGTTTTATCATGGTTTGAATGAGCAGCTATGGCTTTTGGATGCACAATTCCTGGCAATTAATATCCAGCTGGTTTAAAAGCTTTCGCTTTCACCTCAAATCACCATATCAGATCATTAGCTGCTGGGAAATGTACTTTGGTATTAGCACCCTGATTTGTGTATTGGTTCTCTTCCAAATAACCCATCACCTGAAAATGGATCTAGTTTTATATGTAGGTTAGCATGGACAGTAGTTAAAAAGTAGTATATATTTTTTCCTATTCCAGCCATTTTACCTGTTTTTTTTGTTGTTGCCATGGTTGTTGCGCAGTTATGTTCCATTTTAAATAAAATACGTTCGTTCTGCCTAGAACATGAGTGTCTAACACTCGTATACTCATGTCGGCTGATGACCGACCCATGCTACATATTCATAGCTACACACAATCCTGTCTCCATAATACCATTCCTTAAAAAATGGCCAGTTAGTCTGATGTTACCTGCATCTTCAGCATCCATTAAACAGTCTTTAGTACTGAATAAACTCTGAGCTCCCATTTATAGAAAATTAGACATAAAATTCTCTGGCCAAGGTCTGTAAGCTCCCTGGCCTGTCCCTGCTGGCTTGCAAACTGAGGGCAGTAATTTCTGTAAAAAAATTCAAATCCCAAACCTACTGAAACCAGCTGGAGTTGGAGAAAATCGGAAATCAGGCTGAGGTCCCTGTGGCTATGCAGGGTTTATCACTCTGACAGCAGATCCTGACTAACACAACTCTTACTTTAATTTTTGTGCTGTGAGTTTTCTATATGAGGACTAATTCAGTCTAGGTCTAGGTCCTTCCCTCTCCCAGTCATTGTAGTGAAGTTACTTTCTACCGGCTATTAAATGCAGGAACTGTTGGCTTTTATGTCATTTTCAGGACACTAACCAGTCCATCTCTAAAATCCTGGGAGAAGACAGGGGAATTAAGAGAAGCAGTGGAAGTTATAAGCATTAAGACAGACATCAGTTCTGTCATCGCAAGTAATTTCATTATTCATGTGCCTAAAACTTGTGTTTAATCGCATAGAGTTAAGCTGTAAGACAAAAACGTGACAGAAAAGGGGGATGGGAAGCAAGAGAGAAGGATGTAAAGTCAAGGGAGGTTTTGAACGCCTGGAAGAAAACATCTAAAATAGTCATTCTATAATTGTAATAGATTCCCAAAACCAGCATTAGTCAGACTCTGCCGTTACCTTTCCAATGAACGTTCCTTAAAAAAACCACGATCTGCAGAGCCAATGAAGAGGAGAAATCTGAGGCACAGAGTGCTGACTTCTGCATCTGATCGCCTTCCTCCGGAGGTCTCACCTGGACTGCGGTGACGCAGTAACGCCGTCAGAAAGCCTCATTCATGAGGCCGCTTGGATGCAGGACTGCTTTTCAAAGAGAAACCTATCGAAACATAAACAGGCTGGCACTTGCAGAACTGTCGGGTATGAGATGAGGGTGGTGCATCCAGAGCGACCCAGAGACATGTTCTTCAGGTGCTCTCTGAGGCACTGGGGAGAAAGAGAAGTCCCTGCAGTGTTCAGGAAGCGCGTTCAAGGTGCTACAAAAGCTCACACCCTGGAATGCACCCTGCACTGCATAATGGTTATTAAGCATATTAATGCACCGGCAAACAAGTCCGGATCTGTGGTGGTTCTGCTCCCTGCCTTGGCATCCTCAGCCGTTTGAACCAGTGATTTCACGCTCCGCAAAGCTCAGAACTCTCCAGCCCAACCACTTTAAACAGGGAAGGAAAAGCCTGGCCTACTCAGCTTCTCTGTCCGTGAGCACGTTGCAGGCAATCAAAAAACTCACATATATTACACTTCTAATTTTACCAGGGCCTGTAAAGCACAAAGAATGACTAGGCCTTGCAATGGAAGGAGATTTTGATCATGAGAACTGTTTTCCATTTCTGGGTGGTGGATGCCAGATCTGTGTCGGTGTTTTTTCGCCATCTGCTCCATCAGCACGTTGTACCAACGCGTCAGTGTACTTGCGTGGGCTGTCAAACCGGATTACTAGCTACAGTGGCTTTATGTTTCCTGCAACCCTCTGTCCCCATGCCCACCCCATTAGCCATACCTCCCCCTCCCAAACCACGGACAAAATGTATTATTTTAAAAGGGTGCACCGAGTATTTGATTAACTGGTAACAAGCCTGGATTCCCACAGAAACTCATGCCAGCTAGATATCTCATAGCCTTAGGGATGCTCAACTTTTTCTTAAAAAAAAAAATAAATTAGGCAGGATACATGACTGAGCAGTGGCATTTTTAATATCAGCTCTGACTTTTATTTTAATATGTATGGTACAGTGCAATTTTAAATCTGCTGATCCAGGAAAAATTATACCAACACCTGAACAGTGCCAGACTTCTGATCATGGATGCCTGATCAATGCTGCCTCCAGCTACTGTAGTCCCAGCGTCTTCAGCCGCACCCTCTCGCGCGGACGCGCGATTCAGTGGAGCAGACACGGCTCTTGGCACGGTGTCTGTGGCCAGAACCAGGGGTGAGTCCTGCCTGCCGGGGACGGGACCGTGCGAGCAGGGGGGGATGCAGGTTCTCAGCACACGCAGCTTGTTGCTCACACTCCAGCGGAGGAAATTTGCTCGCTTTGTGCTGGTTTTGTGGCCACAACGAAAGAAGAGTCTAGGCAAGGGACAAGTGGAAGAGTTTAGGCTGGTTTTCCACAGCTAGTCCTCTCTCTCAGTTTTGGTTCAGTCGAACAGGAATACGGAGATGCAAGAGCCTCGGTGCTCAGCCTCCCGGGCCAGAGGGTTTGCTTTACACTCCACTTCTGCCCAACTCCAAGCTAATTCTGACCGTCATAGTATGTCTTCTATCCCCAGTGAGCACCTACCATCAGTCTTTTGCTCAGCTACTACAATGCTGAATTTCCCTTGGCTTTCTTGTGCTCCATCTTTTCTAGCTCATTATAAGACTCAGCACTTCTATGTGGTTTTCCATGCATAGCAATCAAGGGACTTTTCCAAAGTGCAAAGGTGGTGGAGCATCTCTAAGGCAGCAGTTATCCGGCATAAAAATCCACTTTTATGATTGCCAGCGTCTCAGGAGCGTGTTTTTGCAGGGAGTGCTCCCCTCGCATAGCTTTGGTCTAGAGCAAGTGAGGAACTACCACCAAGGACATAGCTATAAGGGGTAAAACATGCAGTTTTGGGGAGGCTGGCACTGCAAAGAATCATTTACCTATAAAGTGACAGTTTCATTCCAAGGCCTGTTCCTTGCCAATATTGCTTTATCTCAGCTGCGTGCAACCCAGCAGCATTTCAGCCTGATTCACGGCTGTGCAGCCCACATGAACCTGCACCCCCAGTGAGGCAGGAAAAGCACAAAACGCAGCATGCGGTGCCGCTCTGGGTATGTGGGCCATATTACACCGTCACGAAGCCGCTTGGGTTTCAAACGGCGTCTCCTCGCGACGAGCCTAGGAGTCAGGCAGGCGCCTCGTGGTACTGTGTCAGCATGGCGTGCCTAGGGAAGGCGGTCAGCTCAACAGATTTCCTTTGCTTTTTATTAGACTTAAAGCTCGTCTCGGGGGCATGTTCTCAGGAAGGAAAGAAAAAAACGTGCCCAGAAGAAATGATCAGTCATAGCCAGGCTGGAAGGGCGAGGCGGTCCTGGAGCAAGCACAAACGTAACATTGCAAGCAACAACATGGCTTTGCATGGTGCCGTCAGGATGAACCGGGCACTGTCGGACCTCTGGAGACCCCACACCCCAGCTCCAGGCTTGGGGAACTTCACAGGTTTGACGTTACGTACTTGAAATACTACATCAGTCTGAACACAAGCTGTGTAGTGTCAGTTGAAATGGGAGGAAGCAAACCCAGGGGAATTGGGAGTCCCCATGGGGTTACACGCATGGGTCTGGGCTCTGCAGTGTCCCAGCAAGACAAAGCACCGGTCCCCGCTCAGAGCTTCACGCGGTCACGGCTGAGGATGGTGCTCTGCCTTGAACAGGAGCATCACGTCCAGGAGTGAAGGCTAAGGGCACGGGAAGGTGGGAAGAGACAAGACCGTGCTGTTCCCAGGTCAGTCTTTGGCCTTGGTCAAATGTTTTGACCTTGCAATGGGACTCCCCTCGCTGCAGACTCCCTTCCACAGTGCAATGTGTGACAACCCCTCAGTTAAAAAAATCCTGGAAGAAAACCAGGCTTATGGAAAGCGTGGGCACGGCTCTTCTCCGTAACAAACCCAGAAAGACCTTGTGTTACAACTGCGACTCACCTCACGTAACCAGAGCAGCACATTCCCTGCGGGGAGCCTGGAGGAACGGTGGCACCCAGGGTGAGGGGGAAGGAGCCACGGTCCAACGCCCCAGCACAGAGGAGGAGATGGAGTGGGGCCTTGCCCACCGGGAGCAGTTAGAGAAGTCCGGGAGGGAAGAGGATCCCCCCACCGTGCTGCAGCTGGGAACGACTCATGTGAGTGGTCATATTCTTATTAAACGCCGTGACACGCGGTTACCGCTGAGTCCGGAGAAAACTGAGTATTACTTTCCAGGGATGGAAGCTTTGCTGATCACAGAGCGACTGGTTCAGCGGGGTGCATGGTTCGTACTTCACCGCGATGCAGCAGACTAAATAATTATCAATGAATAAATTATTATTTTTTTCTTTACAGAAAACCCACGGAGGGATTGGAGTTTTTTCAGGAGCGCCAGTCACTCCATTTTGGTAAAGTCTTTAATTCTGTGGCCTGGCGTTGAGCTCTCTTCTGCTCCGTTATTTTTTGGGTCACAACACAGTCTTCAAGCCTTCGCCTTGGGGCATCAGATGCCCTTGTGCAGATCCAGGCAAAACACTTGAAAGAAGTTTTTGTTCCCGTCTGCCCCCCAGTATCTGAGGTGTCACCACCGACAGCGTGAGCGCTCCCTCTCCGCCCCAGGAAGCGTAACGCTTATCCACTTCACAATCAAACTCACGATTGATTGTGTTTGTAATGAACCTTTTCCTAGAGCTAACACACCCCCTCCCCTTTCTTCCCACCCTTCCCGCTCAGCGTGCCGCCTTCGCGCCGCTGTCAGCCCCGGTTGCACACGCGCCCGGCGAGCGCGTGGCCGTACCGTCCTTCGACGTGAGCCCGGCGACACGCCAGCACGGAGCTGAGCCACGCGCTCCTCGGGTCTTTGCAAAACCAAGGCTCGGCTTCCAGTTTTAGTGCCCACGAACACGTTGAATTCCTTCTCTCCCTCCCCAGAAGCGTGCGTGCGTTTACACAGGGGCGTGCAACGTAATGGTGCGCTGGGCACGTCTGCGCGCACAAAGGAATCGCGGTCTCTGTACGTACGCGCCAGCGGAAAAGCCCTGTGGAGGGCACCGGGTCCTGGGCTGCCCACGCCACGAGAGAACCGTCCCTCGCGCGGACCCCGCTCTCCCCACGCCCCGAACGGACCCCGCCGCCGCTCACACGCGCGGGCCCCGGGGGCAGGAAGGCCGCGT
>VXBL01004126.1:18940-31473 GCA_013400195.1 Aramus guarauna | reverse complement strand
CCCCGCCTGCGCTGGGATTTTCCACCAGGCGAACGGCGGAACCGACCGAGCCGCCTCGGCACGTAGCGCACGCACTCGAGCCCGCCTCTGGCGCGAGGCGGAGGTAGCCAATGGGAGAGCAGCGAGGGGCGGGGACGGCCAATGAGAGACCGGAGAGGGGCTGAGCCTGCCAATGGAGAGCGGGAGGAGGGAGGCTCATCTGCATGGGGTGGGCTATAGCCTGGCGTCCGCGCAGCCGCTCTTTCCCAGTCAGAGGTGAAGCGGTGAGCGGTGCTGTGCTGCGGAGCGGGGCTGCTGGGCCGAAGGTGAGTGTGGCGGCGGCAGGGCCTTTCGGCCTGCTGGCCGTGCGTGGCCCCGGTGGCCCAGCTTCCTTCCCCCTCGCCCCCCGCAGTTCTCCGTGGGGCGAGAGGTTTCGGTGGGGCCGCGGTTTCCCCTCTCCTTTCCCCAGGCCTCCCCGGGCAGCAGCTCCGGAGCCCCCGCCGCCCACCTGAGATGGGGCCGCGCCGGCCCTGCCTCCGCACCAGGCCGGGCCTAGGCGGTCTCCGAGCGGGTACTGGCCGCTGTGGGCCTGCTTCCCGCCGCACAGCACGCCAGCCGCATCGCGGGGGCGGGGGGAGGCCTGCACCGGCCATAGCCGGCCATAGCCCCGACGGCGTGCGCGGGGGGTGTGTGGGTAAAATCTTGTGGGGAGTATGGGGGGGTCAAAGCTTCTTGTAAAGGCAGGGTTTAACCTTTCTCTCTTAATCATTAACAGTTGCGCTTGGATTGCGTGTCGTGATTTGGACCTTCCCCTCTTTAGTGGCAGTGGATGTCCTTCAGCTTCGCATCTCAAATATTTAATGTTTGATGTTGCACTCACATATACGTATCTTAGGTCTCCCAGTGGGGTTAAGTAAGTGCTGGTTATCTCAAGGCAGCGCTCGGGGGGAGTTGCACCTGGCAACTCGATGTGCATCTCTGGATGTTAAGATGTGGAAAAAAAAAAAATTGCCTCTTACCCAGCTTGCCTCGTGCAAGGCTGCAGGAGAGGATCTCGGTCTTTCTCCTGTTCCGTTACTTGACTGCTGAGTCACAGGGCAGGGCTATGACTTTCTGAGCCTGGCAGGAAGTAGTGAAGTTTGTCATTGAAAGCCACAGATTGAGGCAATGCAATTTCAGGCCTCCATCTTATTAAACAACGAGAGAGAAAGTGGTTCAACATGTCTGTGACTTACTCCCTGCCAGGCGTTATTTAAAACACATTGCATCATGTTGCAGAGCGTCGAGGTGAATTAAAACCACGTGGAAGGCCAAGGAGTAGGATTGGAAGGTGCCTTTGGTCCATATTTGTCCAGTTTTTAGGAGTCCTTCAGCAGTAGAATTGATGTTGGGATCCAATACAGCGAGACCAAAGGTCTAATGAGCAGCAGGCTTTTATCAGAGTGGTGATGGTATGAGAGCTGGAGTCTTACAGGACCTTTATGTGTCACATAAGACTTCCACTGATAACTGCATGGCAGGTCTGTAATAAGACACTAACTAGGATAGTTCTTTCTATGGCCAAACTTTACTGTTGTTTTTTAATCTCCATTCAGATGCTTGCAGTGCTCAGTCTTAACTCTGTCTTATGAGAAATGTGGCTGAAAAATTGGTCACAAAGTACAGCTTTTGGTGGTAAAGTTGGCTGTAAACAAAAGCTCTGAAAATCATTTGAAGTTGGAGTAGTCTGCATTGGTGTTGGTGTACTGCATTCCCTGTGCAGAGCACAGGATTAGATAGGGAGTAAGTGGTGATTTCTTGGGCTTCAGTTGATAGTGGTTAGTACTCAGAACTGGCAGTGGCGCATTGGGCTATAACTTAGCCTTGAAGTAGGTAATAACATGTGCTCCTGGGGAGGTCAGGAAAGCTAGTGTCTGTGGTTCCTCCCCTAAAGGGAGACACTGACCTTGCCAGCAGATCGTAGTACAAAAAAAAGGTTTAGGCAATGCATGTGTTAAATACCGCTCTGGTGTTTGTCTGTGTTTGGCTAGCTTCATCACTGAGTACAAAGGTCTGGAGCTCTCTTGCATTAAGTTAGCATTTCCACAGCTGGATTTGTGCATGGACTGACTCTCCCTTTCTCAATGAGTTGACTGAACTGACTGAGGCAGAACATGCAATGCTCAGCTTGTGATGAGCTAAACAGCGTCAGATTTTTACCCAGGAGTAGCTCAGTGGGAAAACGGTTTCCTGAACACAGCAGTGAGGGGGTTTGCAAATGCGGGGTGGGGGAAGTGTGAGGAATTTCTGGAATGGAACACTGCTGTGAAATGCCTCTGGGTAAAGAAAAGGGAGGGACTACTGGATAGGTCACTTGTCAAGGACACTTGAGTAATGTCAAACCTGGCAGACATTCCCCATGGAAGCTCTTGCAGTGTGTATTCCTGAAGTGCCATCATCCTTGTGAAGGTGAACAAACACTTCTTGCATTGCACTGAGACTTGCTGTGAGCTGGCTGTGCTTTCCAAGAATAAGACATCTAATGTTTTGTGGTAAAGCCTTGGTTCTGAAAATGAAAGTAAGGCATAGCAGGGGCCTGCCTAACAAGCTCAGAAAGCACTCTTCAGATAAATGAGGATTTTTCCTTTTAGCCATTGCTTAGTGCTTGTGCAGAGAGATAAGTGTTAGCATGGATGGGGCTGATAACTGGAGAGTTGCAGGGATTTATTTCTAGCTTGTATATTTACTGATAAAGGTTAAGTATTGGCAGCATGAAGTTCAGCTTGAACTAAGTTGTCTTGCTTTTTAGGTTAGTCGTATCATCTGTCTTAGTGTGAAGCAGGCAACATGTAAAATCTTTGAGCTGCCTTATACAATGTGCTGCTTAGTGGCAGGACAACTGGAAGGGACACTTTAAATCCAAGAGGACAAACCAAATGGCTACATACGTTTTTAACATGGGGAGGGAAAAGTTGCTGTGGAAGAACAATGAGTGTATGAAGTTAACCACCACCCCCCTTACAAGCAGCAGTATTTGTAAGGTTCTGTTTTCTTAACTTTGCAGTAACGGCAAGAGAGATTCATGACCATTTCTGTAAGCAGGGTTACCACCCATATTGGCTTGCCAAAAAGCCAGCTTCCAGATAGTTCTACTTCTGAGGCTGATCTTCCTTCTCTGCCGATGAGATGGGTTTGGTGCCAGTTGAAGACTTACAGGCATTTGTGTAACTTGATTTTTAAAATGCAGCTGAGCTTATATAAGCCATTTCTTACTGCAGTTTTCTTAAGAAAAAGTGTATAGATGTGTGAGAAGGGGGGGGGTGAAGAAAGCATTCAAAAGATTGTAGTTATTTTTCTTCCTTTTAAGAGGAAAACTATTCCTGTAAATATTCGAGGCAGGCTATAGCTATTAATGCAAGTTCCTAATTAGAGCTGTGACTGTCTGTTTCTATTTCAAGATAGGTTACATTTGGCTCTGAACAGCTGCTGTGCCTACTAAGAACTGTTGTGCTTTAGTCTTTTTATCAAGGAGTTCTAACTGGTAGCAGAGATTTCCTGTATTAGGATTGCTTGGCTGCTCTTACATGATGAGGTGACATTCCCTTAGATCTCTTGGAAACAAGAGATTTTTACATTGTTCTTTCCACCTAGGTTGAGATTTCTGTCCTCTCAACATACAAATCTAACTCTCACAAAGTATAAAAAGTTTTCCCAGTTGAAATAGCATGATGTTTTCGAAATATTCTCATGACCACAAGTGCTAATGCAGGATATAAATGTCAAGCTGATGGTAGCAACAGCACTTGCAGCTTGCTGAGAGGAGTGTGAGGCTCCTACGAGATCCTTGGGGAGGGTGTCTGAGGGGGTTTCTGCACCCATGGCACCCTTGGGCTGTGTGGGAGAGGGATCAGGTGGTAGGTCTTGGTGGGGGGCAGGGCAAGTGAGAGTTGGATGATGCCAGTGGCCAGTTTAAGCTGCTGGATGCCTCTAGGGAGCACCAGCAACCAGGTTGTGGAGATAGGGAGTGGGATCTCTTGGGAGCAGCATCAGCAGTTTGCCTGCCAGCTCTTGTGGGAAGGGTGTGCCGGTGACTGGGCTGCTGCCTGCTCTGCTGACCTGCAGGTTTATGCAGTAACCGATGGTCACCAAAACTCACCTGGTGGCTGTGCAAGCCTACCCAAAAGCTTGAGGTCTCCAGGGAGTTAGGAGGATGACATCTTTCAAAAGACTTACCTCATTATTGGTGGACTCTTTTTTTTTTTTCTTCCCTCCCCTAAGAACTACAAGGAGACTGTGACCTTCTGAAAGGCAATGGTGTCCACTTGCTGCAACTGCAAGGCTGTGGCTGAAACCCAATCAGAAGCAGTACAGCTTACCTGTGCTTATGTCTCCACCCAAACAGTCCTCCCAAGGACTGGAATAGCTGTCCAGACCTTAGGTTGCATGGAGTTTTAGTATCTGAAAGTCCCCCTTGCACAGGAAGGCAGCAGTAGATGTCATAGCTGCAAGTACAACCATGGGAAAAACTCCTTGAACAAATAGGTGTGTTACTGCACTGCCTGATTCACTCATCTTGTATCCAGGGAAGCAAGCAGGAGAAAGATACATGGTATTGTGCATTGTCCCAGGCTGAGCCCTGCTTTAATGCTGTGCAAGGGGAAGGAGGGCTTGAATCCAGCCTTGAGCTAACTGATGCAAGTAACTCATGAGATGAAGGAGACTGGACTCTTGTCTCCAGTTGGGGTGGAAGAACTTTCCCCTGTCCTCTGAAATACGCCTGCATGGCAGACCTGATGCTCTGGGGTTGAAGAATGAAGAGCATGTGAGTAACAGACAGGATCCAGGCAAAACAAAGCATGCAGCGTTGATCCAGCCACACACCTGCATTAGATAGAACTGGTGCCACCAGAAAAGCCTGTAAGGCAATAGTAATTGAAGATTCCTTACTGAGAGGCTCTAAAGCACCCACTCTCTATTCAGACAGTTTTTCCAGAGAAGTTCACTACCAGAAGCTTGCATTTGTGGCATCACTGAGAGGCTACCAAGCCTGGTGAACTGTACAAATTATCATCTGCTCCTAGTATTTTGTGTAGGGTCCCGTGATACTGCAATGAGGTAACTTAGAAACATCAAAGGATACTATGTCCCTTGGGGCAATGTTAAACGGAATAGGGGCACAGGTAGTGTTCTCTGCTGTTGTCCCAGTCAGAGGAAGGGGTTCAGGAATGAGGAGATGAATTCAACAGGTGATTGCCTGGCTGCCTAGCTGGTGCCATACTCAGGGTTTTGGCTTTTATGATTATGGATCAACCTTTGAGAAGCTATGTCTTTTGGGAGCTGATAGGATTCACCTGACCAAGTGGAGCAAGACCATTTTTGCCAACAAGCTGGTCAGACTTGTAAGGAGAGCTTTAAATGCTAAAGTATCACTATACCAATGCACGCAGCATGGGTAACAAACAGGAGGAGGTGGAAGCCCCTGTGCACCTAGAAAGCTGTGATCTAATTGCTACCACTGAAACTTGGTGCTGCAATCAATGGCTGTAAACTGTGCAGGAAGGACAGGCAAGGAAGGAGAAATGTGGAGCTTGCCTTTTGTGTTTAAAAAAAAAAAAAAAAGAATTCATTGCACAGAGCTGTATTTGAAGAATATAGATGTACAGGTTTAAACTGAAAGTTTTCAATTGAAAGAGGGTAGATTTAGTTTGGATATAAGGAAGACATTTTTTTATGAGGGTGATGAGACACTGGAAGAGGTTGCCCAGAGAAGTTGTGGGTGCCCCATCTTTAGAAGTGTTCAAAGTCAAGTTGAATGGGACTTTGAGCAACCTGACGTAGTGAAAGATGTCCCTGCCCATGGCAGGGGCATTGAACTAGATGATATTTGAAAAGATCCTTTCCAATGAAAACTGTTCTATGATTAATGCTAAACTCTTCTTTTCAGGTGTTAAAGATGTCCATTCTCAAGATCCATGCCCGTGAAATCTTTGACTCTCGTGGGAATCCCACTGTTGAGGTAGACCTCTTTACCAACAAAGGTGAGCACTTAGCTGTAGATGTATATTCCTTTCTTGTATCTGATAGAACTGAAGAGGCAGTCAAAAGCATACAGACTGTCCTGTCCTGTTCTAGCAGTGGAATTGTGCTTACTCTTTCCTCCATGCATATAACATGTTGCTGAGCTTGCTATGGGACTTACAGGAAAAACCTGTACTTCCTTCTACTGGGATGAATTTGCTGAGCTCAAGATACCGGCTTAGGCAGTGAAGAATTTCTTGAAGTGTGCAGCTTCTTAGAGTCTGAATTGTGCAAGTGTTAATCCAAACCTATCTTCCTCCCCTTGCCCTGAGCATAGACTGGGATAGCAGCTGCAAATTCGGCATTAACAAGGCCTTCATTCCTGTCCTTAGGCAGCTGCTAATGGTTTTCAGTGTTCCCTCAGCTCTGTATGACTGCACTTGAAGTTTAATTCTTGATTTGTCTAGCAGTCATTTTGTGTAACGAAACAGTCATCTTCTGCAGAGTTGAATCTTGGGTAATGGTTTCTTCTCTGCACAAGCACTCAGGCATGACTAAACTTGTCTAATTGGGTTTTCACATCTTATATTTTTAATTATTGTAGGACTTTCCCTTGGTCGGTTTCTTGTTCATCCCATATCTGATAGGATCTGACAAAGGCATTGTGCAAGCACATACCAGTTTGGTTTGGTGGAATGAGCAAACACAATAGCTGTAATACACTAACTAAATAGCTGATCTTTCTGCCTCAAAAGATTAATGCAGTCATTTAATGAGATTGCCCCTATTAAGCTCTTTGCTGTAGTGGGATAAGGGAAAGATTGGAGACTGAAGTTGGCATCTTGAGCCACAGGCAGAACAGACTCCACTGTACTGATTTGCCTGTAAAGTTCAGCATCAGTGACTGGAAGAATGAGCTGTCTGGGTGGTTGTGCTGTTGTCAGAGTTCAGAACTCATATTTACAAAGGAGGCCTCCTAATTTTCCCTTGTATGCCATATCTTAGAAGAATTTAAGAGGTTTGCCTGCCAGACTGAGCTCAAAAGTAAGATTCAGTGAAAAAAGCTACCCTTTTTTGGAAGGGCAATGGATGACTTTCCTAACTTAAACACTTGAAATGCACAGTGCAAAAGAATGAGTGAATCAACTTGCTGTTGGATCAGTATGAGGGAGACACTGATGAATCGGTGATGCTGTAAAGGAGCAGACACCCTTCTCAGGATTGCTGTATAAGTGAGCAGAGATGTGGTTTGGAGACTACCTATCCCATTTCCAGGGATGGAAGTACGTGGTAGGTTGGGATGGTGTATGGGTGGAGAATGTTTTGTGGGTTCGAATGTGCTGAGACAGTTCTCTTTCTGTTGCAACAGGTCTGTTCAGAGCCGCTGTTCCCAGCGGTGCCTCAACTGGAATCTATGAAGCTCTGGAGCTTCGTGACAATGACAAGACACGCTACATGGGCAAAGGTAAACCTGAAGTTTGGTACCCAGCTTGGTCTGTTACAATGGCTGCGGTGCTGCATATGTCTGTGCCAGATTGTAGTAGAGGACACAGGGGCTCCTTTACTGCTGTCCATATTCTGTACAAGGCATGGCAAGTAAGCAAAAGCAATGGAGATGAACAGTAAGATGATAGCAATGCCCACCACATGTGGGCTGCGTGGCCGGGGCAGAGGTAAAGCACAAACTGCTGGATTTTCCAGGGGACAGTGTGGAGAGTGCAGCTACATAGTGGTGGAGATGACTCGACTTCCATAGGTGGGTGCATAGAGCTCAGGCATGCCAGCTAGGTGGCAATGTCTGTAGTACAGTATGCCCAAATGTACTTTGTTATGCCACTTCTGATGCCCTGCATGTTGGTGCATGTCAGAATACAGAGTACCTGAGTAGTGTGTTGTAAGAGCATCTAAACTACCTGCTCCAAAAGGCTTGGTGTTACTGCAGCTGGTCACAAGATCTCTTTATATCCAAAGAACTGTTAAATGCTCTGGCACTGTTACTCCTTAGATCACAGCATGTTAAATCCTGAACCCGAGGCTTATGCCAATGGCTGATGTGCAGCTTCACACTGGTAATCATGGAAGATGCTTTTGTTTCAGACTGCATAATAGCTGAAGCCACTTGAGCTTTTTGTCTTTCATTATAGATAGCCAGGATACTTAAGTTGGTGTCAGTGGTGTAATATTTTAGTTGTCTAGGGACTGATTGTATGTTCCGAAGGGAAACTAAACACAACAGTCACCAGACTGGCTTGGTAACAAGTATGGGGGAAAATGAATAGCCACATACAAGATTTCATTCACCACAGCCATTGTAACAAGTGCCCTAATAGTAATTCTTATGCCTCCTCTGAGAGCTTCAACAGTCAGGACTCCTTTTTAGCTTGCTGCTGTAAAAGCATTGGTGATGCCTGCCAAGTATATGCAATCAACTTAGCTTTTGGCTGGGAGAGAGAATGACTTACCTTCAAACTTTTCGGCCAGTCAGGTGAAAGGAAGCTGAAATATTTTGTGCCTGTTAAGGAAGAGCAGTTAGGTTGGTAACTACTGAAATGAACTTGGAGAGCCTTGTCTGAGAAGACTTATGGTTGTTACTACTTTAACACAGAATAAGCTTGTAGGTGACAGAATATTCCAAAGAGCTTATGCTGTTTACCTAGGTCACTCTTCCTTGAGAAGAGTAAATGTGTGCTTACCTCAGTGTGCTAAATGTGTGTGTGCTTAGACCTGTTAAGTCTGATCCTATGGGCAGTTCATGGGACTAACTAGACAGTAGTCTTGAGCTTCCACAACAGGCTATTGTAGCTGAAGATTTTTGTCAGCTGGGGACTAACCTGAGTTATGAAAAAATAATCACAAAAGGGAGTGAGCTGGTAGGTCTTTTTTGTAATATAAATCTGCAGACTTAGACCATTGAAAAGGCAGTTAATGTGGTTCAGGGTGCACTTAACTAGCAGCCACCAGTTCTGAAGCTTAGGTTTTTGGAAGTCTTTAAACACTACACAGGGATGACAATATTCCTTAGGGTAATATTGTTAGCTGTCCTGGAACTGCTGTTTTTTATGTAGTGGTGGGTCCACATAGATTAAAAGGCTGGTGCTGTGTTCATGCTTTATTCTGTATCTGAAGCACAGCAGACAATTTCTGTGCCTGGATCCAGGTACAGAGACATTGTCTCAAGTGTAAAGCATGCACTAAGGTGATGCCTTAGCAGTGTTACGAAGAGACTACAGTGAAATGCCTGAGCTGCTGTGTGCTGAACTTCTGGGGAAACCTCTTTCTTTCCCCTTTCTCATCCATTCTATGAAAGGGTAGGAGTAGCCTATCCTAAAACCTTTTCGAAATGCTGTCACTCAGCCAGTCAAGGTTTGGGTCCACAATGGTGTTTGCAATAGTATGGAAACCTAGGTGGAAAGACCAAATACAGCGTTGCTGACTGCACTGTTTCCTCTACGCTTTGAACCCTTTTGTTTCTGGTCTGCTGCTCAGACACTTGCTAGTTTGTAGGTCTGTTACCTATTTGTGTCCTTTTCTTTTTCTTGCATGACTGGCTTTGGTTTTGGCTGTGAGTCTTCATCTCTTCCTTGATTCTCTTGTCCATTTCGCTTCTGTCAGGTGTATCCAGAGCTGTTAAATATGTTAACGAGTTCCTGGCGACAGCATTGTGTACACAGGTAATGGATGTGTTTTCAGTGCAACCTTGTCACTTGGATTAATTTCTCCAGTGCATGGTCTTGCAAACTAACGTTGCAGCAGGCATTCCTAGATGATGCTTACTTCATACAACTTCCATTCAATTGATGTGACCTCTCTAAGTGTTCAGATTTGGCTGAAAGCTCAGGTTGGAATTGGGGTTTGAATAGCATGAGGTGGTATTCTTGAGATTTGATAGTTACTGAGATCACCTACTAATGCCTGCATAGCCAGTGTGGTTGACCAGTGTCTGATTTGCTTGTTCCTTCCAGGTGTCTCAAAAGCTGTTGAGCACGTCAATAAAACAATTGCACCTGCACTGATTAGCAAGGTAGGAGCAATCTGTCTTCTGCTAACATCAGTTAATGCCAGTTTGGTGCATCCAAACTGATGGGTTGTCTCCCTAGAGACAGTTATGGGAACTGTATTACATGGGGGTATCGGAGTGCATGTGAACGAACTGACCTACAGTAATTGCTTTACTTAATTACTACATATCTAACACTTAATCAAAACAATCTCTAGCAACCTACTGTTGTAATGTGCAGAAATACTTAAGCACCTGGGAACTCCAGCGGTGTGCAGTTAAGATAAAGCTGCTTTATGCTTAAAAGGGTGGCTGAATGATGGGGAGGGACTGGGGTTTATCCAAGCTGGCTAATTTGAAGGGAATCTGAGGGGATCCTGTAAAGTCTGCTTGAGTGGGATTCCTGTGCCTCCTTTGTGGGCAGTCAGCCCTAGCTAGAAGGGATGGTGCAAAACTAAGTGGTAATGCATAAAGTGCTTGTGTGTTCTTAGCGACAATTCCAAACATTATGTACTATGTTACAAATGTGTGTATGTGGCGAGCAATCTGGTTCTTTTGAGGTTGCACTAAAGGGATGGGGGACTGGAGCTTTCTCCAATGCCCTGCCAGGCAGATAGTCAGGAAGTCAAGGGACACGATAGCCTTACAGCTCCGAATGTGAAGAACAAAATAAGCTTTTGATGTGTCCAACTTATTTGTCAGTCTTGGTCTGCTGGAAAGGACCAGAAGATGCTGCTGTGTGGTAGTGACAAGAACTAGTCTCTTCAACCGTTGGTAGTTGCCCTTAAGCAGTTCTTGGTGCCTGCCAGGGAAATAAAAATGCAGTGGGTAGGTGAGAGCTTGTAGAGCCATGTTTGGTGTCAAGCAGTGCTTTGCTTGTTTCCCTCTGCAGAATGTCAACGTTGTGGAGCAAGAAAAGATTGACAAACTGATGCTGGAAATGGATGGATCGGAGAACAAATGTAAGTGGGCTCTGTGTTGCAGTGAGGCATGGAAAGATGAAGATTGGTTTACAGAATTCTAGGTTACCTTATCAGAAGTATTGGGCAGTGCATGGCATATGCTGTGCACTGCCATAACTAAGGCCATGGTGCTGGTATTTCTGAGTCTTTTTATGAAGTCATAACATTCCTGTAACACTTTCTTCCTATTGCAGCCAAATTTGGTGCCAATGCCATCTTGGGTGTATCTCTGGCTGTATGCAAAGCTGGTGCTGCTGAGAAGGGAGTCCCCTTGTACCGTCACATTGCTGACCTTGCGGGAAATGCAGAAGTCATTCTTCCAGTTCCTGTAAGTCTCTAGATAGTGCCAGCTAAAGACTTGATCTGACCAGATGCTTCATGATGTTTTGGATCAAGTTTTCTAGAGAATGGCAAGTCTTAACATAAATGCTCTTAGAAGGTTTCAGGGTAAATTGCTAACTTGACTTTTTCTTTCTGGTTACTTCAAGGCTTTCAATGTGATCAATGGTGGCTCCCATGCTGGCAACAAGCTGGCTATGCAGGAGTTCATGATCCTCCCTGTTGGTGCTGACAGTTTCAAGGAGGCAATGCGCATTGGTGCAGAGGTCTATCACAATCTAAAGAATGTAATCAAGGAGAAGTATGGCAAGGATGCAACCAACGTGGGTGATGAGGGTGGCTTTGCTCCCAACATCCTGGAAAACAAAGAAGGTAAGAATGAGCTAAGAGTGGGAGGAAGCATGACTGATTGCCCGAGAATGAAGACCCTATCTGTCCAGTATGAATGGAAAGCAAGACCAGTAGGTTGTAGGACTTGCTGCTGGTTTTTTGCTTTGCTTCTATCCTGACAAACTTTCCAAGATGTTATACTGGTGTGTTCCAGTATAGGACCACAGAGCTAGTCCCTTGGGCATCAGTTCATGCAGCTTGACAGCATGGCTTTGATTTCAGTGGCTCATTACTGTTTCATTCCTGTAGCAGCTTAAGAGAATCTTACCCCCTTCCACTTGAAAAGTGGTGTGGGAATGTCTGCAGGCAGTGCAGGTTTCCCAGAAGTCAGTAGTCAAAGTTTAGTGGAGTTGTTTTTTCCAGCTGACCAAGGAGGAAAACAGTTTAAATTATGCCTGGTAATGTGTGGGAGTACATGAAGGCTTGCCTGGGAAGTTGAAGCTTTTGCTGCTTCTGCAGCCAAACAGTTCTGTTCAGAAACTGTGGAGGAGGGAGGCAGTTTGTCTTGTGGGAAACAAAATACCTGTTCCTACAAAAACTGTACCAAAAGAGCTGTTTTTCTGCCTCTTACAGAAATTGAGCTGCTAGTAAGCTGGTAGAACACTAGAGCTCTAAGTTACTTGTTACTTTAAAGCTGTTAGGCCACCTTCAACAATAATCTAATTCTGAACTGCCTTGCCTGACACTGAAGATACTGAGCCAGTACCAGAAACTGGGGTGTTTCTAAATCCTGTAGCTGCATGCAGCTCTTGCTAGATCTGTACCCTAGGAGACATAATTGAGGATGACCTTGAATGACCATTACAGTCCAAAGAGTTTGTGTTGCTGGCAGCAGTTGCTGTTGCAGTTTCTACTACATTAACATCTTA
>VXBL01004126.1:0-18902 GCA_013400195.1 Aramus guarauna | reverse complement strand
AAAAAAAACAACACCAAACCCCACCCGCCCCCCAAAACCAACAAGAACCCAGAGCTTCCTGCTGTAAATAGTCTGACCCAGCTGCTTGCCTTTGAGTCAGGGGTCATTGGGAGAGTCTTACTGGCCGTGACCATACTGCACTTCCTTGCTTGGGCTGTGCCAAACAGGGTAGCATAGTGGGTAGTATCCAGAGACTGCTACTGAGTAGTTCTGTTCCCTCTTCTGCATGGCAGTGTGCAAGTAGAGAAGAGGTAGAGGCAAAGCGGGGTGCCCTGTGCAGAGGCAGGCTATGTATCATGTTGCCTGTCAGGGTTTGGGTGCTTACCACTTTCATGGTCAACACCTGGTCTGGAGCTCAAAGGGATTAAAGTGCAATCACCACTTCCTGCCCACATGCATAAAGCTGAAAGCGGATGTAGTATCATCTAGTATTAAGCTTTCTGGGCTGACATGTAGTCCTGCCTGAAGAGATTACAAATCCCATAACGGTGTCTCAAGGATATTACAAGCTGAAAGCAGTATTAAAGTAGTATCTTGTTCCAGTCAGTTTAGAAGTGAGAGAGTTTCTTAAACTTTTTTTTCCACGCAGCTTTTGGGCTTTCCAAGAGGGTAATGAAGATTCTTTGCCAAGTGAATGTACTGTTGTTGGTAAATTAATGGCTTTTGAGTTAAGATACTTGGTGGGAACTCAGAAATACCATGTTTCAGCTCTGGAGTTGCTGAAGACTGCTATCAGCAAGGCTGGTTACTCTGAAAAGGTTGTCATTGGCATGGATGTGGCTGCCTCAGAGTTTTACCGTGATGGAAAGTATGACCTGGACTTCAAATCCCCTGATGATCCCAGCAGATACATCTCTCCCGATCAGCTGGCTGACCTGTACAAGGGCTTTGTCAAGAACTACCCCGGTAAGTTGTTCATCAACAAGAAGCATGGTCATAGTGGTGAATAGGGGTTGGTTGCTGAAGGAAGGAGTTAGGATGCAGCCTCCATGATAAGAGGGATCAAGAGCGAGGCAAACAGGATCTTTTTAGGGGTCTTAACAATGTTCTTTGAAGTCAGTAGTATGTGGCTGCAGGACTTTGGTGCCACTGCTTTCAGACAAGACCTTTCAGTGTGGCATTGTCTTAAGGCTCCTTGTATCCCTCTACAGTGGTGTCCATTGAAGACCCATTTGACCAGGATGACTGGGCTGCCTGGAAGAAGTTCACTGGCAGTGTTGGCATCCAGGTGGTTGGTGATGATCTGACTGTGACCAATCCAAAGCGTATTGCCAAGGCTGTGGAGGAAAAATCCTGCAACTGCCTCCTCCTTAAGGTCAACCAGATTGGCTCTGTAACGGAGTCCCTGCAAGCGTAAGTTCTCCCCTCTTGGCCATGCTGGGGAGGGATTGTCTGAGGGAGATGAACATACAGACTAGAGCTAGTGTAATAGAAATCTATTGATGTGGCATCTGTGAAGGGAGAACAATTGCTAACCAGTAGAGGATATTGGCAAGTAAACCTGTACCTTTGTGGCCTTGAAGTCACATCAAACACCTTCGTTGGGTCTAAGTATGTGTAAAAGCAGCACTCTATCACTGCATCATCACCTGATCCCAACCCTAACCTGTACCAAGGGCAGTTCTGTTGCCAAAGCAAGGCATGCCTGCCACTTGGCAGTGTCCCTAGAGCAAAGGCTGCTAAGCACGTGGGCATGGTGTGAGACTTCATCTGTTCTGTCTCTTGCAGCTGCAAGCTTGCCCAGTCCAATGGCTGGGGTGTGATGGTGAGTCATCGCTCTGGAGAAACAGAAGATACCTTCATTGCTGATCTGGTAGTTGGTCTCTGCACTGGTCAGGTTGGTGTCTGTAGCTGCTGTGTTTTGCCTTACTGCTTGATGAGATAATACGGTGATGAAGCCATGCTGCACAGCAGATGGGGTCTGCTCTGACTTACAGGAATAGCACATCTGCACCCCTTACATAGAAAGCTGGCTTGTCTAATGGGAGTGTAAGGAGGGAACATGTTATCTTGTGTAAACTCACCTTTAACCACCAATTTAAAGAAATCTTAGTTGACTCCTGTGGGTGTATTGGGATTTCCTGATACTGAAGCTGTTAGCAAATTAACAATCTTTATTGCTCCCAAGCCCTGTCCTGTTTGAGTGTACAGATATTAGAGCCTGATGCTGAAATAGGTTGTGATTGTGCTTATTACTGTAAACAGAATAGAAGTTTTGTGTTGGCATCTGTGGCCTTATTTCTGTTATAGTTCTTTACTAACATTCTGATTTCTCTTTCAGATCAAAACTGGTGCCCCTTGCCGGTCTGAGCGTCTAGCCAAGTACAACCAGCTGCTGAGGTGAGACTCTTGGGGAAGGGGGAAAGGGCTGAGGGTTAAGCCTGACACAGGGTGGATGCTCTGCTAATGCGTTTGGGGCACAGCTTGGTCTTCTGCATCTCAGAAACACTCTGCAGCTTAAGGGCATAAACTGACACTGGCAGAGGTGCTTCTGGGTTGGCGCTGTGCTCGTGGAGTGGGTTTTAGGCTAATGAGTTTGACAGGTAATGCCTGTAACAGGCTAAAGGGGAACATCATACAAAGTGTTCTGTGATACATGAGACATTGTCCTGTCTGTGTGGCGCTGTTCCCTTGGGCGAGTATTTTAAATGCTTGAGTGATGTAAGCTGGGTGATCCCGAGTAGTGTGGTTAAACACGTACATAACTGCAGTTGCTTGGTGGGAACTGGCTTGTGACTCTGGTAGTAGCTTTAGCACCAGGTAGCTGAGGCGATGTAGCACAAGGCCAGCAGCTGTGCTAACGCAGGAGTTCTGCACTGCGTGCTCACACACAGCACTCTCTTCCCTTCCCATCAGAATTGAAGAGGAGCTTGGCAGCAAGGCCCGTTTTGCTGGAAGGAACTTCAGGAACCCGCGTGTCAACTAAGCTGGGTGGATCAGCCAACCCCTGTTCTGGTTTCAAGCACTAGTTGTCTGTTTAGATCACAATTACCTGTACTAGAAAGATAAGGGCAGCTGAAGGAAAAAGACCAGGTTTGCAGGTCCTCTTCCCCCCCCCCTAGATGATTCCTTCACCTAGTGCTTTCACCAACTCTGTAACTTGTAATGCTCTACTGCTTTTGTAGAACAGTCCCTGGGGGGGTTTCCGTGTATTATGCACCCTCTGGGATCATGACTGTGTGACTCTGGGCATAAACACTTTAATTCCTTTGCCTGTCTGGTCTTCAATGTTTGGAGCTGTGTGACTTGCAGTGCAGCAAGAGGTACCTATAAACAGAAATAGTAGTGTTTTTACATGTGATAAATAAAAGCATCAAACAACCCAACAACGTGTGGCTTGGAGTTACTTTGGGGGGGGCTGAGGAGCAGTGATACCTGCCTCTGCATAACCGCATCCTTTTTGAAGCTGTTCTGCAGGGAGTGAGAGTTGGACTGCTGTCACCGTGGCCATGGGGGTCTTGTGCTTTGACAAACTGACACAGAATTAGCTGACTGGACATGCCTGCTGTCGAGGTGCCCTTCAAGGATACGTTTAGTCGTTTGGAAATTCAAACTCCTAGATCAATTGTGATCCTGCAGGGGAAGAGAAAAAGCTGAGAGGTCTGCCCTCATTATCAAAGATGAGGTGTAGCCTGACAACAAGTGCTGTGATTAACCTTTATCATGGCCTGTTGCAGATGTCTGCTTGTTGTTCTTGTCACAGCACTACTGAAAATACAGCAATAGCCTTGGCTTTTAGCAGGAGGTTGGTGCAGCGTTAGCTGTGTTGAAAGTGAATGTGTAACCTCCATTTTGATCTGTTGCTATGAGAAGATGTAGCTCACCAGGAGTTGGGGAACAGTACTGTTCCTGAACCCTTGTGCTTTAACAGCACTCTTAATAGAAGGTGTAATTGAAAGTTGATCTGATAGCTGCATTTCAATTTTTACCTTATTAGTATCTAGGTACCATATTTCACATAAGGGAAGAAGACTTGAGGGGATTTCCAGCTGTGTGAGAGCAGATGGCCATCAACAAAAGGCTCATGAGCACATACTTGTCCTCTTCCACCCCTTTGTGTTCAGGTTGCAGCTCTGCTGGGAAGGGAGACTGCAAAGCATTTGGCTCGTTCTCAGGTACTGCTTGTGCTCTGGAGTATGAGGAGGAGGAATTCCTTCCTCCCGGGGTTTGGCAGGAGACTGAGTGGCTCCATCCCTGTTAGGGTTCTACTGCCAGAGCAGCACCCCTGGATTGGGGGGGGGGGAGTTGTGATGCTAGTCCCTTACCTGCCAGAAAAAAAGCAAATTACTGCACAGTTGAGGGAGGGGTTGTTCAAGATGGTTGTTGCTTGTGGTTTCTTTGTAATGGTGGATTTGTAAGGAAAAGATTAATTTCTGATTCATTTCAATGTCTATGCCACTGGTCTTTCAGTTCCGGAGATCTAAATTGCCTGTGGCTGGAAATTGCCATTATCTGTGAGGAGCACAACAGTGCCCCGCTGTGGGAGTTGCGTGTGGTGCGAGTCAATTTTATACCTCAGGTTTTACGTCAGTGAGATGGAAACAGCACACTTAAAGCCAGCGATGGATGCTGCAGGGTATATGTCATTTACCTTAAACCCTGGATCTTAACGAACATCTTCAGTTCTAATTTGGGGAAAACCCAACAGATGTCATTTCAAAAGCTGCTATTATGAAGTAGAGAGCTGTAGAATGCTGAGGTGTGTGTTAGATCGCTAAACAAACCCATACAAATGGGCTCTGCCATCGGAGGACGAGGCTCTGAGGCTGCCCTGTGAGGAGTAACACCAGACCGGAGATGTCCAAGCACTGCTGGGAGATGTTGGGTCTGCCTGGTACTACTGTGAGTAATCGCTGTGAAAGGATTTAGCGCAGAGAGGACTTGATGAGAGCGCCTGGCCGCCGCAGGGTCTGTGGATCAATGCTTTTTAACTGGAAAGGCTCATCTGGTGTCGGCAATTCCAAAATACTTTGTCTTGTAAAAGACTGGAGAGGCTGCAGCACCCAGAATGGTAAACACCTCACGGGGGAAAGGAGGAGGCCGTGGCATCTTCACTGGAACTGACACCACGGAGGGAGGAGAACAGCTCTTGGACAGCGCGGTGTCTTCTGCCGCGAGCAGCGCCAGCGCGAAAGGCTGAACTCCTCTCCTGGAGGGGCTGCGGCCCACGGTGCACTGTGAAGGTAGGAGGAACAGTGAACTCCTGTCACCCGGGATGGGGGTCTGTTTGCTGCCAGGGCTCTGCTTCGCAGCGTCCGAACGAGCCTGGACCAGCGTCCCTCGGGAGGAGGGCGGATGCCAGAGCCCAGCCGCAGCTGAGGCTTCCCCAGGCCCCACGGCCCGTTCAGCAAAGGCAGGCACAGCTGGCTGCCGAAACAAAGGCAATACTGCTGCCATGAAAACATCCCTTTGTTGGGCAGCTGGCAACTGTTTCTCCTTATGAGATTTCTCTCCTCTGACAAGCCCTTCTTAAGGAGAGCTTTGCTATAAATACCAAATTTACCAGCCCAAGCTCAGCGCGTGGTAAATGCCTCCTCTCACACAAATTTGTCTTTTCATAAGGCGCTGGTCTAAGCCGGTTGCACTCCACGCAGATTTGAAACCTGGTGCACTTTTCACACATAGCTGATCTCTGAATTAGACCTGTTAAATGAATAAACCAGCTAATTACTCATAAATCCTATCAAGGGATTTTTCCTCTTCCGTCAAAGAGGCAAGCTTGTAATATATGCAAAATGCTTTAGAAGGCTTTTCAGCAGAACCATGTCGGGAGGGAAGAGCGTGGCTGCTTCCCACCGGGTATCTCAAAGTGAAGTCCAAATTCGCAACCCACCTTACCTGGCCCTCTGTATTTCCACCTGGTGATTCTCTTTTAATAAGCACCCGAAGGCACAAAGAGCTGGCAAATCAGGTCACCGGCTGCCATAAAGGGACAAACCCCTAAACGGCAGCACAGCGGCGATGAAGTGACACGGGAGCAGCGGCTGGCGCCTGGGCTGCAGCTACATAAACCTGCGGGGAAAAGTAACGTAGTGCGATGAGCTGGAATCCTCTGCTCAGACGAATAGTTTGGTCCCAGCTCTGACAAAAGAGCCTTCTATTTCAGCTGGTTAACAATGCTGCAAATGAAGCCCAGGTATTAATTAATTAGGCTGCACGCCTTGTTGTCAGTGCGTGATGGAGAACTGCTACAGGTACAATTACCAGATGTGTCATCTCTTGAGATAATCAGGAAATGGCACGCAAAATGGCAGGGGCAGGAGAACCTTGCCTGAGCTCTAAAGTCAAAAGCTAAAGTCAGCTGCTGTTGAACTGTACGCTCCTTCCTACACCAGGAAATCAGTCCCATGACGTCAGGTGCTGCACTCACCTGTCCCATCAAACCAGAGCTGGATAAAGCTTTCAAGTTAAATCTCAGAGAGTATTTGGGCCAGATCAGTGAGGTGCTTCCAGCTGCAGAGGATTCAGGCTCCACCTAATGAGGCTAGAGCGTTGAAAGGAGTTACTTGCAAAGGAAGAAAAGAGACCGGAATGGGTAAGTGCTGAAACGGGGGACTGTGGTTTGTAGATAAGAATTTAAAGTGTGTTAGAGAAAAGTGAATGATTGGTAACGCTGCGTGTGTGTTTGGAGTGAGGGGGATAAGTGAATAGGGAACAAGATTTGATTGCTGAAAATCAAGACCTAAACCTGCAGCGCTAGAGAGGGGATAGATGTGTCTGCTCCTTAATCAGAGCCTGAATCCTGCTGCATAGCTCCTCACCTTGCTGTACTGTCCCCATGGAGCTCCTACTCCAAAAGCTGTGCTTTATAACAGAGTGCAAATGTAGCACAGCCAGCGTCTTTATTACGGCAATAATTTGCAGGGACGGCACTCTTTGGAGCAGAAGGAGGCATCAGCTTAGCAAACACGAACTGGGAGGCTATTCTGAGAATAGCAGGCAGCCTTAAAAGCGGATCTGAAGTGAGAAGCAGGCAGAAGAGATGACTGATGAGCGGAGAGGAGAGGCAGGTGGCACTTTCGGGAGCTATTCAGGTAACAGGATATATAATGGAGCGATGCGAAGGACTGGAGTGGGAAAGATCTCCCATTACCCACTGGCTCTATTTCTAGGTTTGGAAAGGTAACTTTTCTGCTTTGTAGCCCAGCCTGCTCTTCATATTAATTTCCTAATATCTTGGCTTCTAGGTCTCGTACAGGCCCCGTCTCAAACTTTGTTCTGGACAGAAAGGAATGTTGCCATCCCTCTATAATCAATGGGAAACCAAAGGATTCACCCTTTGGCTTTCCTGCTAGACGTTAGCCCCTGGTAGGGCGTGAGCACATCGTCCATAACTTCACCCTCAGACACTGAAGCTGGCAGCGCGAGGCATGTTTTCCAATCCGTTGGCTATTTTGAACCACCCACAGAGCTCACTCATTTTTTAGTATCCTGGGCATCAAACTGGACCCTGTCTTCCAGCAGCAGCAACGGTGTCCACCACAGCAGTACCGAAACCTTCCTAGTCAGTTTGGTACTGCCGGCGGGTCGCCCACCCGGCGAGGACAGCTCTGTCCCCGAAGCACAGAGACCTGACTTCACAACGCGATGCTGGCTGGGGTGATGATCTGGATTGCTCAGCGCCCGTGTTTCATCCTGTTCATCTTTCTTCCCTGATTTTTGTGTTATTCAAAAATGTTAGAAAGGATTTTTATTTTTTTTCTTAGAGCCTTGATTTGAAAAAGAAACAAACCTACATTTGAGCAGCGGATCGCCCCTGTTCCTTGCAGGACGTGCTCGGCTCAGTGAAATCTTGAGACTTGCCAAGCAGATTTTACTGCTTCTAACGTGGGTAAGGGCAATTTTACGCTCAATGCTTTTTTTCCTCCTGTTTGCTTACCCTGGGCACAAAACCATCCCTGTCTCATTGCGCGCATCCAGCGTCATCGTCCTGGGGGAGCCTGCGGCATGCGCTACTCGCCCTGGGCTGCCGTGCCCCCGATGTCCCCGGGAAGGGGACAAGCCAGGCCACGTTTCCCTGTGTCTGGAGAGGCAGAAGCTGTGGGAGTGAGCCATCTTTCTTTGAAGGGAATTCATTGACTGCAGTGCTTTGTCATCACCCGCTCACTCACGGACATAAAGACTTGTGTAAACAGCCTCGCACGCCGCTGGGGGCTTGTCAGCGGGCGGCTGAGGGGAAAAGCCCCGTAACAGCACAAAGGACCAGCAAGAGCAGACGAAGGGAGCGCAGCTGCTGTGTTTTCCCCACGGGAAGGAGGATATTTGGCTTTCCTGCTGCCGCGTAGACTGCAAGGAGACACGGGGGTGGCTGGCGGATGCAGGCAGAGAGGATCTCTGCTGGGCAGCCCGCCAGCCCCGCCTGCCCTGCGGCAGCATCTCGGGCTGCGGCCTCACGCTCCCTTTCACAGCAGGATTTAAAGAACTGTGCCAGGCACCAGCTTAGTCCCTCCACTCCCTCGGAAAGCTTTTATTACTGTTCTCTTTGTATTGCTGGGTGAAATGATTTCCTCGTAGATATGAGCTGTGGGTGGGTGTGAGAACAAAACGCAAGCACCCTGCTCCTCTCTGGGCACACGGGAACGTCGTCTCTCCCTGCATCTGACTGCTGGGGTCACCGTGGCGGTGCTCAAGCTGCCCCGGGTTGGTCGTTTCTGCAGAGAGACCCGCTGGTGTTCCCTCTTTGGGTCCCCCAGAAGGACTGAAGTGGTGTCAGATCTGACACACTCTACGTGTACGTTGTGCTCCAGGGATGGACGCAGCCGCAGAGACTAGGAGTGCAGGGTGTGGAGGAGGGCGAGAAGAGATAAAGCCGTACCGGCTGCAGCGCTCCATCCTGCTAAAAAAAGCTGAAGGTGAAAAAGGAAGGAAAAACCCCACCAAAAAACAAGGAAGAAAACTGAGGCAGGGAGGAAGGAAAAGGTTGAGTGAGGAACTCAGATGATAAAAATGAGAGGTACAAAATAAACTATAAGGAAGAACATAATCACAAGGTCCAGGTCACCTTCTTGTGCCACACTTGGAGTGTGCGTGTGGTGAAATCTCACGGCTGTAATACGATGCACAAGCTTAGCTCTGCCTAGAAACACAGATCTTTAGTCATCCAGGGTGGCAGTTACAGGCTTAAGTTACAGGAGAGGAGAGGAATACAAACTAGTTCAGCAAAATAAAATCCTTGGACAAAGCCCAGGCAAAATGACACCTTGCTAACAACGGTGTCTGCAGTGGAGGCTCCGGACCGGCACTGAGCATCCCTGGGCTGTCACCTCCTGCTGCTAGCGGCGCTGAGCCTCCCCCTCGGCCGGTGCTTGCAGTCCAGCTCTGGTTCAGCATCTCCCCTCGCTGACGCTGGCTGTCAGCAACCAGCAATTTTGCCAGTTTAACAAGGCGCGTGAGACTAACCCAGTCCTCCAAAGAGTAATTGGGGAATGAGGGAGTTCTGTGAGGGGCGGGGGGTGTAGCGTTCCCTCCGAAAATGAGCTGGGGGGAGCACCTGGATCGGTGCGTTCCAAAAGCAGAACGTGTGGTCGTCTCTGGTTTCCTTGCGAGGACTAGAGCTGTCCCACGCGAGCATCACCCTGTGCTGCCCAGAAGGGTTTGTCCCAAAGCAGTGGCTCCTTCGCTGCCAGGTGCTTCCCTGCGGACAGATCAGACTCCTGCGGGCGGTGACGAATGGCAAAGATCACGTCGGTCCACCTGGAGCTGTTTACAAACTCGGCAAATTGACTTGAGCTCAAAAGATTATTTGCATGATGGTGTGTTTTGTTTTAGCAGCCTGAGAACCAAACACTTTCACTAACGTAGTTTGTTTTGAAGGGATGCTTCTTTTGAAAACTCCTTAAGAAAGCTTTTAAAACAAACAAACAAGGAAACCAAGCGCTTCCTGCCAGACAAAACATTTTCTTTGCTAATGTCCCACATTGCTGAGTGTCTCGGTTTTGGGGTGACCCAACACAATTTGTGTGCGGACAGGGAAACCGAAACTTTGATTTTGGTGCGCATTTAACTTGCAGCACATGAGTTGCCTGATCCCCCCATCCCGCAAAACCCACTTAATTTTATTGCTGAGTCTCTGTTTAATAGCAAGCGTTTCGTGACGTGTTTTAATCTGAGAAGTCATCCAAAGCCACAGCTGACTCTTGCTTACAAAATCCTTGCAAACAGCGTCAGCCACGAAGGCACCGACGTCCTATAGCAGCTGCATTAGTCAAAGCAAAAGACACAGGAGAACTTCATGCATCAAGATGCTGATACGTCTCCGTTGGTTGCTGTGGGCTTTACCCACGTCTCATTTTAAGTGCTTGTTCTCCCTCCCCAAAACTTTGCAGAAGGGTCTTGAATAACATACATCGCATTAAACCGGCATCCAGTGCTGTAGAATAAGAGGACTGATTCTGTTAATTCAACTGCCTATGCAGGTATTGAAACTAAAATGCAAGTCAAGATGCTTTTCGGCCGAAGTCCCGCAGTGAAATCCTGCAGCCGAGCAGGGCAGCCCGGCCCCTGGTACCAGGGTGGGGGTGAGAAGGTGTGGGGTGAGGATGAGCTTGGAGAGGGCGCGGGGGAAATGCCTCCACTGGGAGTTTGCAATCTGAAAGCTCTTCAGCAAAGTGTCTAGACCTCGTTTTTGGTGCCTTATGATGACCTGACCCTCCGTTGCTTATTTAGAGTGACGGGATGAATGTTCATCGAACTGAGCCAGCAAATGTCAGATTGTTTCTGATCAGAGACCTCCGGTATCAGCCGGGTGATCAGTGTTCATAGATTTTGAGGACAGAAAACACCACTACAACCTGACTGGATTAAATTGGTTTAATTTACCGCTGTCCCAAACAGAGCCAACCCCCAAATCTATGCAAACGCACCGAATCGGAGGCTCCGTGCTCCCCAAACACTGCTTACACCAAGAAGGAAGGAGGGGTGGGATTTTGCAGGGGAGAACAGGTATTTTTGCCGTCCCTTTGCTTCCTTCCCGCTGTGACCAGAGTCCTCGTAGGTGTTCAGTGGCTGAAGTGTTGCTGTGTGGCTGTGCAGAATGGAGTCCTGCCTAGAAAATGCCCCGACACCGTCCTGGCCTTGCCATCGCTCCGGAGGCACCAGCTGGTGGGTGAACACTGGGACAGGGTGGGCTCGGGGATTTTTGCATCTGAAGCCTAATGCCAACCATGGCTCATCTGCGCTATAGTGAGTACATGCAAAATCAAAAAAAGATGCTGGAAAAAGCCGCTAAAGCTCCTAAGCCGGTTCTTTGGAGGGTGGGTGGCAAATCCTCGAGAAAGACCTGCTTGCTAATCAGAGAGGAGCTGCAGGGCTTTTGCGACGGCAGGTTCCAGGACGCGCTCCTACCTCCACGCTATTTTATTTTTTGATTTGTCTCTTCATTGAAGCAGGTCTGCAAACAAAAGCTGGGGAAGAAAAGCTCGCAGGCTGCTGCACTGCTCTTCCGTTGCAAAGCTGGCTGATCCCCTTTACTGCACTACTTTAAACTGGTCCTGTCCTGCGGGGTTTGTGCTCTGCAGTACTCAGGTTCTTCTCTCCTGCAATAAACAGGGATTGGAAGACGCATATCGTGGCTTCTGTGAGGCCGTAAAATCACTGGCAGTGGGAATAGCTGAATTCAGAGCCTAAAAGTCTACTGTCCCATCAAAATCCAGAGAACCGACGTTTTGAGGTACGTACAGCCCGAACCTGTCTTCGGGCTCTAAACAGGAGAGGTAGAACGCCTTTAGGAAGGCAGACAGATTTTAAGATCACTTAATAAAAACTAAAATCCTCTTGCCCGGCTGCTCAGGATGAAAAGTGGTAAGAAGAAGCCTCTCCGGTGCAGGGCCCCACGCAGGGGCCAGGAGGTCCTGAGCTCTCCCCCGCCCCAGCCCTGTCTGAGCCCTCGGATGTGTTGCTCCATTTCCCTACTGCTCACTTGTCTCACCTGTCCCATGGGACGGATGACACTTTCCAGTAAGGCGGAGGGAATTCATCCGTTGATTTTGTACAGTGCTTTGAAGATAACAAGTGCTGAGGGGGGGAAAGAAAAAAAAAAAAAAGAGATGGCGCTTGAAATGGAAATTTTCCCATTTCTGTCGCTGTATTTTCCCTCCTTTTAAAAAAGTACATTCAAATGCACCATCAAAGGTAGCAGTGGTGTAGCACCAGGGAAAGAGCAGCTACAATGGGGAGGTGGGAGCCAGAAACCTCCTCCTGGAGGAGCAGATTTGCAGTGGGAAGGACAAAAAAATGCAAATCTGAAATCAATCCATCTCTCTCTCCTTTGAAGGTTTTGGCCATCTATAACAGCTTAAAGCGGAGTCAGTCACCGAGGACAAGAAGAGAAGCTTGTAAATCCATTTACTACTTTCTGCACTAAAGGAGAAGCAGTGAATTTATAGCGGAAATGCAGTAAGTGCACAGACGAGGTGTTCGACATTAGCGGGAGAGGATGGCTCAAAAATATCAGAGCAAACCTCTGAACACACCGAGGGCACGGAGGCCTTGGGAGCCAGACGTGTCAACAGCCTTGTGGGCTCAGCTTCTCCGCTGCCCTGGCTCGGCGTTTTCCTCAGCAGCACAGCGGTGTCTACGCCGCATCTCTTTTTGGGCTACGTCCCCATCGTTTGCGGTCCCACTGTGCACCACGAGCCTTATTGTCCCTGCCACCGCGGGGACGGCCAGCTGCGTCACGAAAAATGGGTGTCCTTCCCAAAGCGGTGGCATTCGGCCTCCCCGCGCAGCCCGCGAATCTGTTGACAGCAGGCATTGCGAAGATCTGAATTCCCTCCCGTCACCCCCGTTCTCGACTGCACATGAAACTGCTTTCCGCCCGGTTTAGCGAGACCCCGTGCCTTGTCGGACCGATGCTGTGATTCCAGAGCGCCCTTTCCGGCGAGGCCGGTGAGTCTGTACCAAAGCCATGATGCTCTTGATGTGCTGGAGGCCGCCAGCCTTCCAGTCTGTAATTTCAGATTCAACTGGTTCTTCCCTACATCAGTTGAGGTTAAGCATAAGAAACGTAGAAACGAGCCAACTCTGCGCATGTGCCAAACTCGTCACTGACAGTCGAGTCCTTTCACAAAAGTCCAAGAGTTTAGGTGAAGTCGGAAATACGCGCGCTCCTGAGCTGTGTTAGATCTCCGCTGTGGCTTACACACGGCGCCTTGTCCACGCGCGTGCAACTGCAGGGTGTGACCTCACGCGAAACTGGCGCTTTTCAATTGGAAAGAAGTGGATTGACGTGCCCCCGGCTTCTGGTGTGTGGCTGTAGATCTAAACACGCCCGTGTGTGTGTGCGTGTGGGTGTGCACGTGCTCAGTTACTGCTTGATGTGCAGACACGAGGCTACGATCCCTGACAGCGAAAAGGTACCGTCACACGCAACAAAACCCGCTGGTGCTCAGGATCCTAAAGGACGACTCTCAGTTTGTGATGTTATTACTATCCAAAAGCTGTTTGGGGTTGAAAGTAAGTTTTTTATATTTTCTTTACTTACCAGATTTTATCTGGTGTGTAAATCACCGAATGAATTACCTCGTAACTCTCCCCAGGTATAAATGGGATACAGAAGTAAGCATCAAGGGGGGATGCAATTAATCCCACTCATGAGGAAAGACTGTCATTAGTCATTTGCAGCTTCAGCACTGGTGACTTTCAAGGTGTACAAATCTCTCGTTAGATACATTTCATGTTCTGCAGATGGCCATTTTGTCTTCTCGCTGCATGCACTGGAACATGCCCAAGTATACAAAAATGAGAGGAACGATTGTTAGGGCTGAAATTTTTTGTTCGTTTTCAATGGGATTTTTTTTTCTTTGCATGGCGCACATCCTGGGCTTTGATAAATGAGTCTCACTAGACACTGTGGTAAGCCAACCTCTGCTAATATTCATTATGCAGAACCCACTAGGAAACGGTCTGAGTCAGGGAAATGGAAAACCTTTAAAAGATAAAAAGATTTTTTATTTTTTTTTTTAAATGAGGAAACTAATTTATAACACTTTACATTTCTGGGATGTTTTAGAATATTAAACCCAGACATTTCAGGGTTGTGTGTGCTATCAATGTATTCAACACTTCATAGCAAAGATACAACAATTGAGCCATGTGCAAAGATACAGACAAGACACTTTTTTAGATCACAGAAAACGTATTCAAAGGTGACTTAGGAGCCTGATGTTAAAGAAGCTGAAAGAAGCCTCCAAGGTGGAAGCTGGGTGTGAACGCGCTGCGTGCCACTGACGCCACGATCTCCGCAGTGGGCACGTTTTCATCCCATGATGAGTAACCCGTAGCTTCTTCCTCTTCCAGCGGCTCCGCAAGACAGCGAGAGCGTCTGTACCGCAGTCCCCACGGGGCAGCGGAGAGCCGGTAACTCGTCACTTTAGCCCATCCTGGTGGCAACTTGTTTCTCCGGCTTCTGAAAAGTTGCATCAGGTTAACGAATAACATGATTCTTTTTAACAGAGTCTGCCGAGCCGCTGTAATTTTGTGTGCACTTGAATGTGTGTGAATATGCTCGAATTGGTTCAAATCTCGTTTACATTACTTTTGCTTTCATTGCAACCCATACAGCCAGTTTCAAACAGAGATAGCTGTGTCCAGGAGGAGTTCACAACCACCCGGTGCACCGTCCTTCCAGCGGTATGAGGCTTCCAAAAAGTTCTCTTGTAATATGCGTGAACACGAGATTTTAAATTCCTGAGATTTCTACAGTAAACAAAACAGGAAAAAACCCCAAAGCAAACAGTTTTCAGCTAAAGGGTTGGTATTCAGGTATTACAAAGGGAAAGAAAGAATATAATCCTTTTTTTGCGGGTGGAGTTAGGTCATCTGTAAAAGCCTCTCAGAATATTATCTTCCAAGCTAATCGCTGTATTGACATTTGCCTGTTTCATTAGAGCTGAGTTTTTACCGCATTGCTGAGGTTAGAACCTGACTCATCTGTCACGGTCAAAAACTGGTTTGTAATTTCATGACTGTAGAATAATTAAAAAAAAAAAAAAATCTCGCTCCCTTAATTTGACTAGTTGGGTTGAAATGGTGTTCAATGGAATTCCCAGTATTGGTGGTTTTTTACTTCATAGATCCTAGTTAGAATTTTTCTCATAGATTTTTTGTTTCATTCAGCTGGAAAACTGACAGTTATTAAAAAAAAAAGAGCCATGTTAAAACAAATTTGTAAAGAGATAATTTAAAAAAGTTAAATATACCACAAACACTGATATATAGATGTCAGATATAATAGATGCAAGGGCTGGCAAAGGGAGAAGGAAAGAAATGTTATCTAAAACTATAAAGAAAAAACAATTTAGGCCAGAACCGAGTCAATTATCCATGTAAGAGACCTTCATGGCTACTGTCTGAACAGGTAAGTGCACGGTCTCTATAATACACTGACAGTAAACTTTGCAGCAAAAGGGAAGAGTTGGAAAAGTTTTATACACATGCAGGAATCAGCATCAGAAGTTGTCTGCAGAATCCTCCTTTACCCAGGGTAAGAATTCTTGCATCACACTAATCAATCCAGAAATGCTTCGCGTCATTATTATGCAAATGCATTTATTCCCTTCAAGAGCGTTTCTAAGGTTTGCTGGATGCACTACAGATACTCTTCTCTGCCCACATGAGTGTTATCTGGATTTGGCAGCAAAGTTGTAATGAAACATTTTAACTCTCTGCTCACTGCTGACCTATTTCATCTGAAAGTGATTTTCCTTTTGCATCCCTGTCTGCTTTCTGTCCGTTCACTAAGGGGTATTTTTTGTTTGGTTTTTGTGTGGTTTTTTGTCATGAAGATGGCATGGTAGCAGACAAAACAACAGTGTGATTTTTTTTTTTTTCAATAAGGTAAGAATAATACTACTAAACATTTGCAGTTTCTGCTGTGCCTTTGCCGCCACGGATGCCGGCCGCACGAGCAGCAGAACAGAACTCCGTAGCCGAGAGGTGTAAATGCAGCCGGCAGAACAACCCGGGACGGGAGGTCTGCGAGAGCGCGGAAGATGGGAAAAGCAGCAGATGGGGCAGGAGCAACGCGGTGCATTTTCTGCTAACCCGCAGGGCAGATCGCAGCCATCAGCGAGGTTCCTGGAGCACCTCAGAGCGTGCTCTTGGCTAACCGAGCTCTGTGATGCAGCTACCGCGGGGACACCTACGTGAGCACCGGGCACGGGCAGCCCTGCCAGGGGGTTTGCGAACGCTGATGGGACTCTGGCATGACCCTGCTTGCGGTCGAGACAGAGGCATTTCCAGCTGACAGCAGAAGAGGTGTTTCAGATCCGGAATACTTAGATAGTAGAAATGTTGCCGCATCGGATCTGTAGAAAAATCCAGGGGTAAGGAACAGGATTTTGAGGATTAACATTTTGTGTGTAGATACTTTATGTGGCATGTTGGAATTTAAGTCTCTTTGTGGATTTGGCCAATTAGCCTTTCTCTGCATCAGCAATTTTATATCTCCCAGTAGCACTGGGGGATAGACGCGCAAAACATTGCAAAGATGTCAGAAACTGCCTTGTTAGAGACCTCCTAGTATCTCATATAGACAATCTATATGTACATAAAATATTTTACGCATAGAACATGCCCAGTCATTTCACCGTCAATCTCTCTCCACTGGGACGCGAACCATGAAAATCTGCAGTCACCAGACAGAGGAGCAACGATCTCTCTCTGCAGCATTTGGGTCTTCCTTGATCTTCTTGTGCTAACTAAACCTTGTACTACTTCAGCTGGTGGCAGACTACAAGACTAGCACTGTGGATTTGTTGATTATTGTCCACAGGGTGGGCTGCATCTTTGCAAAGAAACCCCCAAAACAAACCAACCCAAAGCAGCAGCTTCAAGTGTTATTCCTGCAACAGTCCTCTGGTTAAGAAGAAAACTCATAATTGGATCGCTTGGGCGTGGTATGAGGGTGCGGGTACGCCTGCTAGTGAACAATCACCTACTTTGCCGTTCACCTGGTGTGAATTTCAGGGGGTACACAGATGTTAGTTATACAACGTAGGAGGAAATTCCCCCAACCACGATTATTTTTCTTTAACAACAAAATATGACATCAAAACCTTGCGAGTAAATATGTCTAATCCTTGTGTGGCAATGGGATCACCAGGTTAGCAGAAGAGGAGAGAGGGAGAGAAAAAGAGAAAGGGAGAGGCTGCTATGGAGAATTTTCCTACCACAGAGATAGTGACTGGAGAAAGCTGGAGGCAAGCCTGCCGTTGTGGCAATTTGTACAGTTTTTAATGCATACATCCAGAGACGAAGGAACATGAAATTGTAATTAGCAGAGAAAATAGGAGAGATGGAATCAGACTCTATCAGAGACAGCCTAAGTGTAGCCTCCAAAATGGCTGTCAGACATTTAACCGATGTGCATTTTTAGACGCTTATCTAAATTAGTTATTAGAACACAATCAACTCTGTGTCTCAACCTCTGGTGGTAATGTCCCTGAAGTTATGCTAGGGATGAATTCGTCCTGTATGTTCAGGGCACAGAACTAAATTCCACTGATGTACAGACCTCAAATCTCCTTGTGTGTGCCTTTCTCTTCAGGGAAAACAGTTCCCACTTCCCTCTGCTAAAGGCAATAACGTTAACAGCCTCAGACTTATCTCCTGCGATCCTACCAGAATCAGCCATGAAGACAGTTTACAGAGACAGCAAACAGTTGGGGTTACACAAGTGTAATTGAGGGCAAAATCTGTCCTGCCATATCCTAGTGCTTTTTCAAAAAGAAGATATAATTCCACGTGAAATTTCTCAGATCCTCGGGAAGAATGTGTGACTCTCTTTACAGCCATGTGATTTATTTTGCTGGCCTGTGTTCTGTGGATGAAAAGTGAGGTTAATGTTAAATAACAAGTTTGCTCTATTTTCGTCACTGGTACCTTCATGCTATCTTTTCTCACTATGTGATAGCTCAGAGATGAAGCAGCTTAAAAATTTCCTAAGTGACCACGTATTTTATTAATCGCTACTCATTAATTTGGAATTCTGCTGTTGTGACAACTTCCTCACTGCACAGAGCAAAAAGAATAAGCATCAGCTTTTTATCTAGTAATGCACTTACGTGTAAACTTGACTTTCTGTGCAAGACCAGTAACGGCGGCTTAATGTGACTAATACAGAGCGTGGACCTAAAAGGTCTGATGGACTGAGCCACAGTGCAGCCAAAAGCTCCTGCCAGCCATAAAATTTTGTACCTTGTCTCCCACTGAAGACACTTCAAACGCATTTACTCATAACGCTGATAATTGTTTACTTATTCATGAGAACGAGACAACTCAGAAGAATCACTCGCATGCAAAACGCACGTTGAACACGTACTACCGTAGAGCCGCGGTGGAAGGGTACTACGCAGCGTACAGACGAAGCGGTGCAACACCAGGGCTGCTCCGCCTTTGCGCCAGGCTTCGTGCATCTCCTGGGGCCGGGCCGGGCTGCGTGGCTGGTGCTGGCCTGGGCCAGTGATGCCAGGGCCTGGGCCAGCGATACCAGGGCCTGGGCCAGCGACGCCAGGGCTTGGGCCAGTGACGCCAGGGCCTGGGCCAGCAGTGCTGGAGGAGGCAGGGAGGTCACGGGTCTCACACTCCCCCTTATTTTGTCTTACCAAGCGTGCCAGCAAGCAGCAGGGGGTGAAGGTAACCTAAAAACAACCCCCCGATGCTTTTTGACGTTTAATTGTCAAGCCCACGCGCAGAACAATTAAGGGGTGGAGGTGGCTGTGAGCTCGCTCCGCGCTCTCTGCTGGCGGGTGGGCGGGCGGCGGGGCGTGGGAAGGCCCGGCCGCGGGGCCATCCTCCCCGGGCCGTGCTGGCGGGGGCTGGCGGGGGGCGCCCAGCGGCTCCGGAGCGGGTGGGAACCGGCCGCCTTTGTGCCACCGGGCCCAGCGCCCCTTCAGGCGGCGCGG
>VXBL01004113.1:1137983-1157571 GCA_013400195.1 Aramus guarauna | reverse complement strand
CGGGCCCTACGCCCGCCTCACGCCCAACGGTCACCTCGGGCCGCCCGGCGCACGCCGCCCCCGGGGGCCGCGGCGCAACGCCCCGGCAAGGGGCGGAGAGACACGGGCCCAACCCGCCCCGGGTCGCCCCCGCGCCCACCTCAAACACCACATCTTCGTCAAACTCCGGTGTCATCCTTCTCCGCCATGCCACCCCCTGCGGGCACTCTGGGAAACGGAGTCCGCCGCGCCGCCGGCGGCCCCTCCCCTCCTCGCCCGACCCGGCCCTGCCTCACCGCACCGGGGGGAACTACAGCCCCCAGAAAGCACGGCGAGGGCCCGCTTCCGGGGCGGCCTGTGGGAGGGACCGATTCGTGGGCGGGGGGAGGCGGGGCTAGACCGGTGCGCGGGCCTGGCAGGGGGCGCCGCTGGGTGGCGCGGCGCTGGTGGGGAGCGCTGCCGGCGCTCACTCTGCCGCCAGCCGCGGGGCGTTATGCGGTCGCGGACGGGGGGTGCTGCTGCTGCTGCTGGGTGGCGGCGCGGGGGAACAATGGGCTCCTTCTCCTCGGCCCTCAGAGGGGCCGTGGCGTAAGGGACGAGGGGGAGAACGGCGCGGCGCGTAGGGAGCACCATGAGCTCCGCCGGTGAGTGTCCGGGGAAAGTTTGGGGAGCGGCGGTTCTTTTCCGCCCACCCGGCCGGCGGCAGGCGGGGAGTCGGTATGCTCCCGCGGCCAGAGACCCTCGCCTCACCCCGTGGCGACCGGCGTGGTGCGGCGCCGCGGGGTGGGGGGAGGATGAGGGAGGGACGCTGCGGCCGCCCTGTGGTGCCGGCGCGGGACGGGAGCCGGAGCCGCCACGCTCCTTGTCCCGGCGGCGCGGGGCGGTTGCGCCCAGCTCTTCCCCCACCGCCGCGGCGGGGCCGGGCGCTGCGTTCCCCTCCTCACCCCAGGAGAAGCGCAGGGAGGCGGGCTGGGCGCGCCTGCCGCGGGGAGCGAGTGGAGCGGGCACCTCGCTCCCGTCCCGGGGGCAGCCCTTCCCCGAGGTCCACTACGGGCGCCCCGCTCCCCCTCCCGGCCTCGGGGTTATACGGGCTCGTCCCTGCCCCGGCGGCCGGCGCTGCGCGGAGCTGAGCCTGGCTCTCCGCTCGCCTCCCGGCGTGCGGCTCTGGCCGCTCTCCCGCGTCCGGCGGGGAGACTTTGTGGCCGGCGGCGGAGCGGGTCGCTCCGCGTGGGGCTGAGCTGTCGGCGGGTTAAACCTGCCAAGAGCCTCCGCCGGGGGCCGGGTTTTCTAGCGGGAAAGCCAACACCAGGGTTTGGGTTATCGCTCCGTCGGACTTTCGCGGAGCTGCGAAAGTTTGTCAGCGGCGAGGCTCCGGCTTTGCTTGAAGGCTCTACCTGCCTTGATCGAGCTCGCACAGGCTGGAGCCCTCACGCAGGGGCAGGGATACTGGAGAGGGTTCAGTTCTGGCCTTTCCAGCTGCTGCCTTGAACAGACCTGCTTCAGTGCTTTCCTCACCTTGCCTCCCCTTTTTCTTTACTGCTGCCAATTTTATGGCTGAAAGAGCTGCAAGGCAAATTCTTGGTTTAAAACAAGAGCTCCCCGTGTTTAAGGGAGTTGCTCTTATTTTTTGTTTGTTTGGCTGCAAGGTGGTGGGCTGTTAGTACTTTCCTTCACCCATCCGTTAGATTAGTGGATTCCTTTCTTAGTCTTGCTTGAAGACGAGAATAGGAGTCGTTTATGCGTTTAGAAGATGTCATGTGTAGGTTATGATGCATTGGGTGGAAACGCAGCTAATTACAGTGTAAAGCTGAAGCAGCGAAGTGCCTCCTGTAAGGATTAGAATGGGAGGTGTAATAAAGAAAAAGCAATACACAGATATCAAGCAAAAACTCCAGCCTAATTCTCAGGGTTTTCCTCTCAAAGATGTCAAATTGTTATCAAGTCTAGTGTTAATTATCTGGGTTCTCTTCATTTAATGTATTCCCATTTTTAATATATATGACAGAACTGGTTTTGTTTAGATCTCGAAAAACACGTAATAAAGCAGGTTATTATCTCTACTTAACAGCTGCATTTTATATTCACGTTGTTTAGTAGCGAATTCACCCCTGCTCTTTTAAGAGTTAAACAGCTTTGCAGATAAAAGATACGTGTTAGGGGGTGCTCAAGAGCTTAGAGCTGGGCTGTTAAAATAAATTTTGATATGGTACTAAGTTTCAGAAAGTTGGGTAGATTTTCGGCACTAAACAGTGATTTCAGGACTTCTAGAGCTGAGGTTGTGTGACTGTGTTTTAGTTGATGTTGCGATGGTGTTTGTGGGGAAGGTGAGGAGGAAGGGGCTTTCTGGTGAGCAAAGTCACTTAGAAGGCAAAAGAGAAAGGGATGCTAAGGAATATCAGGAGAAAGCGGGACAGTTTAATGGAAAATGTGAATTTTAGCCCGGGATTTGAAGGGGAAGGCTTAGAGAGAGTCCTGGTGGGCAGGAAGAAGGAAGCTGAGGAGTATGTGAGGGCTGCTGAAGAGGGGAAGAAGAATATTTTGTGTGTGATAGATTATTTGAGAATAAAAAAAAAAATAGATGGGGAAAATAGGTGAAACAGGATCAAAGATTCATGATCCTGGTGACAGTGACATGACAGCTTTTGACATCTCGGTTAAGGAGCTCACAGGCAGGGTATGAAGAGACTGAGGACTGCCAGAAGATGGTTCCAAAGGTTAAACGTCTGTGTGTCTGCATTGCTGCAGAATTTAGCTCCTGAAATATCTAGACACGCTTTATAAAGCTACTGCTCAAGTAAAAACTTACCAACTCCTATATTTTAATTTTAGTCCTGTGATCTATAGGATCTATTTCCAACATTGAAATTATTTAGATTGTGAATTCAGTTACTACTCTGATTTGTGCTGGGTAAGCTCACTTTCTGACAACTGATTGGTTAGACAACGGTTCAGTAAGTGTTATCATCATGGGTGGCTTCAGATGGGACTTGAAATGCCTAGAAATCCTTCTCTTCCTTCGGTATAACTTGAAGGTCTTGAGTGTCTCTCTTGTGTCTTCCTTTAATGTATCTTTAGAACAAAGCAACCTGATGCAACCTCATCAGTGTTGATTTAACGTTTTTAAGTAGAATTTGCAGATATGAGTGACTTCAGCTTGATATGCAGGACTCTCCATAAATGATACTGTGCTACTTGAGGGGACTATGGTACGGAGGGAAATACTGAACACAGCTTCTGTCCACGGACAGAAGTTGTGAAAGGTCTAACTTTGATAACCCAGCCTTCGCTCTGGCTTGCCTTCTGCCTTTCTAAATAATGCAGTGCATATTCAGTTTGTTGCTATATATCTGTTCTAGTTCCTCTACAACATTTTCAGTTACATCTCCGGACAGAGCTAGACATAATTCAGTGATAGGTGAAGGAGTTCTGCCATAGCTGTTGCTTACATGTCTAAAAATGTATATGTAAATCTGGACTTGTTAGAACTAAGGAGCTATAGCACTTTTTAAAAATACTTCTAGATAGTTTAAAAATTATCTTACTGTAGTGATCAACCTGTATGTTGGTTCCAAGCTTCATTTATAGCTATCTTCCTCTCATTGCTTTCTCATGTACTGCATATTCTTTATAAATGATGCTGATGAATGCACATTTACTCATTTTCTGCCTGGAACTATTGTGCTGTCTTCAAGTATGTGCTTTGCCTTTAAAAGGGAAAAACAAAAGCTCAGAGTTACGAGTTTGACCTTTATTATTTCTTGTTGAAGAAACAGTCCTTATATGTGAATCTATACAGCTTATTTAATGTGGGCAGAATGTATAGCTCAGATTTTAAGTCTGATTTGACAACAGCAGTGAGAAATATGTAGTGTATTTTAATGTCAAAAATTTAATTTAAGGGGGGAAAAAGAAAGCAGGAACAGAATAAACAAAATCGACATGACTCTTCCAATCAAAATTCATTGCTTTCAGGGACTGAAAAAATGAGGCCTAAAGGGTTTAATGTCTCTTTAACCCTCTAATATGTCAAGTCTCGTTAGAGTTTCTCAGCTCTATCTCTGCATGCGATCTTAAAAGGTTGTTTATTCCTCTCTTGTCCTTACTCTAAAGTGACCCCCAATTTTCCTGTTTTATTTCAACAAGTCATTGAACAACCTGAGATTTTGAAATAAATGTTTTCCTTTTGCAGTTTATTTAGGATGTTTTCTAAAACTGTAGTGGCTTGGAAACCATCGTTTTCCCTTGTATTTTAAAAACTATGTGTGTTATCTTCCGGGATGTCATGACTCATTCCTTCTTTTGTTTGCTTTTGAGCATTGTGGCACCTGAGAAAATCAGAGCCTCTGTATAATGAGAAAATAAATACCCATTCACAGGAAATAAATTAATGATCTCAGAATACTTTGTTGAGGTGTTTACTGAATGAAACTTATTTTCTGTAACTGAAAGCAAAGGAATTGAACTGAAAAGCCCCTTGCGAGCCATTAAAACTTAAGTTGCTGGAGAATGGGAGTTTTAAAATACTTTGTTTCTCTGTGCAGTGTATTAGCTGCCATTGCAATGACATCTGAATGTACCCCAAACATATAGCAATAATTATTTCTCTCACTACATACTTTTTAAAAGCTGGATTGGCTTTCTTGTTTTGCGTCTGAGAGTTGTAGTATTTTATGCCAACAGTAGTCCCAGGAATAGTAAATGGGCTGTTGGAGTTCACTCCTCCTTCACATAAGACAGAACAGCCAGCTGATCCCTCGGTAGATACCTTTTGAGTATTGTATTATTTGCATATATAGCCCACAGATGTGATTCCCTAACTCTGAGAATACAGTATGGCTATGTAAACAAGGTGCCATGAGAAAGGCAATATGTACATTTATAGTAGGCCAGCTGCTGAGCAGTAACTGTTTCAAGCCCTTTTCTTTTCCTAGTACCTGTGAAATAGATATGTGAAGTAGTATGTGAAATAGATTTGATCTCATAGGTGAAAAGGAATCAACTACCTCATATACTGTGCAGTAAGATAAGAGTATACATATGGCCAGCTTCTACAGCAGGTTTGTGAAATTCACAGCTTCACTTACCTTGTAGTAACTTGATTGTGTACTCTTACCTTAAATTAAGGTCCAGCTGCTGTCAAAATCTTATGTCATACTTGATTGATTGTTTTACTGTTTTCCTACTGTTTTGTAGTTCAGAAAGGATATTGCTTTAGGGAGGGTTGCAGGATCCTGCTACAGGGATACCTCTGGCTAGAGATAGTCCTACAGGGGACCTGAATACCAGGAGAGAGGCCTCTGTTCGTGTGGAGCATTGCAAGGAAAGGAATATCAAGTTATGTTTGCACAACAGCATCCAGAACCATTTATCCCTGTTTCTTGGACAGATGCAGGTGGAGATAACTTGTTCTTGCTCTTTTGCTATTCCCAAGTGGAGAAGGTGTTACCATAATCTCAAAAGTATGAGCATAAACATAACCTGGGCAAATGTTCCTTTAGCAATAGTAGGGATTATTGCAGAAGAAGTAGTGCTATTTGATTATTTGCCTCAGTTCAACTTCATGTATCTTCTTTTCTCCTGATACCTATTCTGGGCAAGCAAGATAACAAGAAGTAAACATTTGAGGAGAAGATTTAAAGCTATGTAGTAACAGTGCTTAAGACTGCACTGTCTTACTGGTTTTCCTGCTCATGCATGATACTGCATAGGAGAAGACACACAAGCATTTTTAAGTGAGGTCTTCAGTTGCCAAATCCTATCATCAGAAGAACAGAAATGGACACTTTAAGGCCAAAACATAGAGAACAGAAGTTGCTCCAGGGTGTTCTCATTGTCCGCTGAAAGAACTTGGAGGTAGGACAGGAGTGCTAGTTGAGCAATAACGAGTGTCAGTCGCAGAGGAGCTCGGCAGGATGAGAATGGGTGTTGCTTTTTCCTCAGCACATTGGAGGAGATAATTCACCAGAGGGACAAATGTCTGTTCTCTGTGCTGTGACCCAAGTTGGACAAAGAGGGTATGCGTTGACCTGCATGAGTGGTGCCAATGGCTATTTATTGTTAGAAAAATAATACCTTTTTAAAACCACTTTTTTTAAGGGTGTTGAGTGTGTTGGTATTTTTAAGCATCTTTTTTTTTTTTTTTTTTTCTTCAGCACTGCACAGTGTTGGCTGTTCCTAGATGAGCAGCAGATTTCCTGTTGGTGATGGCAGCTTTGTTAGTCACTTTATTTATGGATTTCTTCCTTTGCCTAGTCAAGCAAGTCAGAGGATATCTCTGGCTGCTTCTTTGGCTCCGAATCATTTAATCTGTTTATGCAAATAAAACTTTGTGTTTCTGCTCTTACATTTGAGTTTATTACTGGTAACCCATAATGCTAGTCTGGATGCGGGGATACTCTCTGAGAAATGGGGTAAGATTAGAGTGGTGGGAATCATTGTGATTCTCTGTTCTAATCTCCTGAGTAAGACATGCCAATGTCAGTAAGAGAATCCAATGTCCAGTCCAAAATTTCCTCTGAAACTTCTGCACATCTCAGAAAGTGAGTTTAGGTTGATTGTAAGTGCTGGTGGCTCCACCACAACCCCAGGCGTGATGTTCCTGTAGTAATTATCCTTGGGGTTTGATGATAATTTTAAAGCTTTGTTTCTAGTTTGAACTTGTCAAACTTCAGTGGTCAGCTACGGCATCTCATCACGTCTGTTTTTTTTCCCCTGATTAAAGAGCCATCTGTTATCAAAAATCTTTCGCATATGCATAAATGTATATACTATTACCATCTGACTTCTTAAATTTGTGGTTAAATTAAGCAGGATGAGCTTTCTTGGGATTAGAGGCATGATTTTTAGACCTTGGATACCTCTGTAGTTATTTCTTGCATTTGTCCCAAGTTTTCATCTAAAAATGCCTGAAAGTAACATAGCATGTCACTAACAGTCTGGCAGGTGCTGTGTACAGAAATATTTTCAGCTCCCTTCATGTTTTTATATTTATCTCCTTGTAATTTGGAAGATTATTTACCACTTAGCTGCAGACTTGCATGGAGCTCTCATAAAATAACTATCTGCAATGATTTCCAAATTCTCTTCAGTTTTTACTCTCTGAAGCATAACCAACCATCTCTCTTCTTAGGTGAACAGTTCCATATGGCACCAGGAAAAAGCCCGTTGTCCAAACAATTCACCACTCCATGAATTTGTTGTATAATTTATTATTGTTTTTCACCAAAGAGGCTTGCTTATGCTTGGCATTTAACAAAAAGTCATTCTCATATGACTTCCAGTCATTCCTTACACCTTTATATATAACAGTTGCCTCCTACTTAGTTTTCTTTCTATTCAGGATGGGAAATTGTCCCTTTTAAAGCACTGTGTTATGTAGATCTAGTTTTTATCCACACACAATTCATTAGATTAGTTTATAATCAACTGAACTTTAATTCTCAATTTCTAATTGAAATCTAATATACTTTTACCCTTGCCTAGCTGCTGTGAATTTTTTTCTAAGTAGTTCACCTCTTGTATTTTTCAGAAAATTAAAGATATTTTGTTGAGGAAAATTACTGGTATGCATTCCCTTCCTGAAGTCTGTCCTCTCATGTCATATTTATGTTTGAAAGGGCTTTTTATCACATGCCTTTCTGATTGACTGGTTGACTGCAGATCGGTATTGATACTGAGACAGTAACGTGCCTGTTAATACATTGACCCATATCTACTCCAGATGAAATGAGCAATCACTTTAAAGCAGATAGTAGTGTCTTTGTTACACCACATAGCTTGCCTATTTCTTCTGTCTGTCCCAATGGTTTTTAACGTTGAAGTCATTTGAAAAATTCTAATAGGTTTCAGAAATCGTAGTGAATCGCACTTATTATCAGAAGTGAATTTTTCTCACTCTGTTCTTTGTCCAAGTTTCCACTGTTGGTATATAAACAACTGTTTTGGTTTTCTTTGCATCCCTTTACATTTTCTTGTTTTAGTTTTGAATCTTATGTTCAGATAATGGTATCATACCTTCTGAATGTTCTCCCTAATGGGTACTAGTTGTAAGTCCTGCTGAGTAATCTAGTTTGATTGCTATCCAAAATGTTAGGCAGTCCCACTAGAGAGAGAGAGAAACTTCCAAGGTTTATGGACTTCAGTTTGCAGAGTGGGACAGATAATCCACAGGATATCACTTACCTAGCCAGTGTTTATTCTACTGTATCTTCTGCAACCTGTTTCTCTCATTTGGGCATCAGGAAGGATTCCCAAGCAGACTGTCTCTCCCCTGTTTTCAGGGAGCTTTAATAACTTAATAAACATTACTGAATGTGGCCCAGGTCTACTACTGCATTGTGTTCTGCGACGAACTAGGCATCCATTCCTCAGGTTTTACTGTAGAAAACAGGGTCCTTTTATTGCCAACACTTCATTTTCCAACTGAATAGGTGGCTGCCTTGTCTCCAAGTGAGTGTACAACCCTTTTGCTCTTCAGGATGAGTGGTTGCCCATCCAAAGGGTTAATTTATATTTTTTTTTCCTAGCACACTATTGACTTTCCCTGTGTGGGAAACCTCTGTCTTTGGACAGGAAGCAGAAGGTGGTACAGCCTTTGCAGTAGCTGGTAGCTGGGTCACTCTTGGCTGGTGTCGGTGGCCATAGGAAGCTGTACCTTTGGAAAGAAATTCTGTGTTCTCGCTTGCAAAATGTCTCAAAAATTGTTTCTGCCATCAGGTTTACCTCTTTGCTAGTATAATTGGAGCAAGGGCAGATATTCTAAGTGTAAGTGGAGTCAGTCTGGATACATCTAGTGATTCATGTCCTGGAAAAACACGGTTTTCCTGTTTCTGTAGTAGAGACATTGTTTCTGGCTGTCTGCTTAGAGCAGTGGCTTAGTGTTTGGGAAATGCTTGCAACTGGGGGCATCTGCCTTTTTTTTTTTTTTTTTTTTTTTTTTTTTTTTTTTTTTTTTTTAACTGTCTAGATTTCTTTCTAACAAACAAAATCCTAAACAGAAAAACTTGCAAGCCTGAAACTTTATTCTCGTATTTCTAGGCTAGATATCGGGATATAATTGCACATCTATAATAATAATAGTGATAAAACCCAACCAAACACCAAATCCACAGATCAAAGGGAATAATACATCAATGGGTTACCCAATCTCTTTGCATGTGAAACAGTACTTAGCATGTTGTTTTGAGTTTTATTTAATGTGTATGACTTCCTGAAAGTATACCAAAATATTCTTCAAAACAAAGGTAATAAGTACAGAGGTAATATTTAAAAAACAGAATGAGAAAATTGTTTACTTCACAAATCAGTTTTCATATATCAAAAAATCACTCAAAGCACTTAGAAATATGAAACCATTCCAGCCTATGGACATAAATTGGTCATAAATGATCTCCTTCAATATTAAAATTTTTCAGGCATACCTTAAGAAAAAAAAAATAAACCACCAAACAAACCCCAAACCACCGACAAATACTACCACAATCAAAACTCTATAATCTCCAAGTTCCTCATGCACTCCTTTTCCTGCTGTCCACTATTCCCAGGGTTTGTCGTCCTGTGCTGTCAAGTGGGTAATAAGTCATAGCAGTGGTGACTGTTTCTAGGTCAGACGGTAACATGTTGAGAAGAGGAATTTTGTAAGGTGCACAGAAGTAGTATTTTACTTTTACAGTTGGAAAGTACTGACTTGCTACAAATCACTGCCTGAACTTCACACTACAGACTCGTTTCACTGAACTGATAGTAGTGACCTGCCAGTTTTACAGCTGGTACAGTAAGCCATCTCAATATTTTTTGAAAAGAGGAGGGAAGGAAAGGTGAATTTTAGGTTACACATTTCCAAAGGTGGTAGGGGCAGGCACTGAACTGTCTTGGTAGTTACCCTAGCTGTTCTGTTATCTTCAGGGCTTATTATACATCAGGCACTTAGCATATTTGCGCTGGTTTTAAATGGTATTATAGTAGTTCAAACTGCAAAACCAGGCTAATCTGCTCTGTCTTTATTAGCATCGTACTTTAGCATCTGAGCAAGGACATGTCATAAAGTTTTTATTTAATGAACAAGTTACCCTTGACGACTTTTCTTCCCGCTCCTTGATTGTACCTGTTAAAACAAAGAAGGGCAACTAGTAAAAAAGCAGTGGTAGGGAAGGGAGGCATGCTTTTAAGAGAAAAATTTATATGTACAAACATTGAGATCTTGTAGATCAGATCACATGATTTAAATATTACAAACCTTCTGATAATACTGTGGTGCAGGTGAAGTTGTTCTGCGGGCTTGTGGTGACTAAAGTCTTTGTTTTCCATCCTTCCTAGAAATTAAGAAGCCACCAGTGGCCCCCAAACCAAAATTTGTGGTAGGACACAAGGCGACGCCTCCACCTGTTGCACCGAAGCCAGACATTGTACTTTCTGGTGTTATACAAGCAGCAAGGAAAGCCAAGCCAGCAATTGCACCAAAACCAAAGGTTCTCAAGAGTTCATCTGTTCCAGAAGTTAAACCTCCATCATCTACACAAAAAAGCACAAAAAGCTTTGAGGAGCACAGGGGAGATTCTTCTCAAACGCTAGACCACTTGAACTATAAAAATGAAGCCTCAGAAGGGAGTACTGATAACACAGCGTATATTCTACCAATGTCATCTTGCAAATTTGAATGCCTTCATAAGCTTGGAAATGGGGAGAACACCTGTAAAACTCAGATCATTTTTGAGCACTTTGAAAACTTAGAGAACATCAAAGTCGGTGAAAAAACTGCACTGGCTCTGGGGAGCAGTCACAATGAAAAAGTGGCAAATAGGAATCAGGTGGTTTTGAAAGCCAGCGTTTTGGAAGAGAAACTTAAGGATGTTCTAACTCATAGTGTGTTTCCTAACAGCAGTCCTGTGAGGTACAGGTATGCAAACAAACTTGACAAAGGGGACAGCAGCAGTTCCAGTGACATTAAAATAGAGTTTATGGAACTTGTACAGTCTTCATCGTCTTCTGAGGTAGCTAAAGGGAAGCAACAAAATACTGATGGTAAGCTCACTGCGGACGAGTTTCAGATGTCTGAAATTTGTCCAAGTTTGACTGACAATAACCACAGTTGCTCTTGCCCATTGGACCAGAAAATCCTGGAAAATGAAAATTTAAGTAGCAATAGTACATTTTCAGGTGAAATGGGTATGAAAGCAGATGCTGATAAAGCTTCCTCTGAAACATGTTCAGTCCTGACCTCAAAAGTGCTTCCTATCCCTAAGCCAAGAAAGCCACGTGCTGCTTGTCTAGTCCGTCAGGATGGCATAGACACCACAGGAGAAGGAACAAAGGAACCATCTAATTCAGAAAAAGATTCCTTTGGACTTGTGGAACAAAGCTTTAAAAAGCCAGCAAAAATTAATATCCTTGGTCAAAGTGTTTGTTATAACAATAATACAGAAGTGCTTCATCCTGAAAAATGTGAGATAATTCAAAGCAAGACAGACAAAACACACTGGGTGAACGAACCTGCTACGGTAGAGTCAACTTCGCTGTCACACAAAACTTCTGATTTGGTGCAAAGTGTTGAATGTTCTTTAGATGCAGACTGTAACTTAGTTAACTCCATGGATGAGATGACAGATGATACCAGTATGCCAGATACTGTGGACAAAAGGACTAACTTTGTCAGATGTGATACTTTGTCCATGAGTTTGCCAAAGCAACTCAAATTAACTTGCAGTCAGCACTTATCAGCTTCCAATAGCCTCCATGTTTCCCCACAAAAATTGGAAAATAAAGAAGTTAAAATACAGGATGAAAGTTCTCCAAGAATCGTTCCTAAGAAACCACAGAGGCACAGCCTACCGGCTGCTGGCCTGCTGAAAAAAGCTGCATCAGCAGAGCTTGTGGAGAAAAGTTCTTACACCACCAATGAGGACAAATTGAACAGTGTTCTGGAAGGATCTCACTTCACTCGTCCACCAGCCAAGGAGCAAGGTGCACTGTCATCCTGTGACATACCCAAACGTTCTTCTGAGAAACCTGTCTGGAAGTTACCTCATCCTATTCTTCCATTTTCAGGAAACTCTGAATCATTAAAACCTGCTAACATTGCTACCAGCTTCAACCACTTGACTGTTGTGACAAAGCCGAGGGCCAAATCTCTCTCTTCTGTGGATATGGAAAGGACAGACAAACCTTGCAAAGACCACCAGAAGAAAAATAGCTTGAAAAAGTTTCTCAACATGAAACTGTCAGTTTGCTTAATGAAAAGTGACTTCCAAAAATTTCTGTCTAAAGGCAGCCAGTCAATGGATAGTGCTATTGCCAACCTTTCTACCGGGGATGGGTATGGAAGTGGTAGCAACCGGAATATAGCATCTGTAGGCAGTGAAAGGAAAGCTAAATCTGCCAAAGTGCATTCTGTAGAAATAAGTAGTCCGGCGTTACAGAAGAAGAGGCAGAGAAACAGAAGTCAACCTGAGATGCGAAGTAACCAAAGACTTGAGTCTTTAGATGGGCATGTACTTTCGGGAGAGAATTTGTCACAAATGCATTTGAATTCTGTAACCAGCACTTGTGCTCCAGAGTACGAGAACGTGCGTCACTATGAGGAAATACCTGAGTATGAGAACTTGCCTTTTGCTATGGGTGCTAGGAGAAATCTCTGTTTTGAATGGCAGAACTCCAGCAGCATGGAAGACCAGAGTCCTGGCCTCTATGAGGCTGAGGAGCCTTGTGAAGCTACAAACAGGCGTTTGAGACTTGGCAGGTAAATTAAAGAGAAAAGGGAAATTAAACAGGTCCATTGCAACTCTGTTGGTTGTAAACATGCTTAGATGATGACTTGGGAGGCTTTACTGCTTTCATTAAATGTCAGCAGGACAGTGGTTGCTGTGTATCTTTATATGCTTTTGCTGTTTTGAAAACTATTTATACTTGGTAAAGAGTCAAGAGGAAAAATAAGCTAGTTATTCCTCATATATGGTAAAAATTTGGGAAACTAAAGTATGTGCTTTTCCAGATTTAAAGCAAATCAGATACAGTCATGTGTTCATATTTAAGAATACTTAAATGAGGAGGAATGAATCTTACCAAAGGCTCAGGATGAACTTGTATAAGCGTCCATGGAGTGTGTAGTTGCTAGGTTTGTAGGGGGAATTAATATATCTTTAGATCAGCTGATAGAGCTGCGAAAAGCAGACAAACTTTTGAGTATGCAAATTCTTCATCAGATCTTGAAATCTTTTTGGGTATAACACAAGCTATTGCCTCTCCCTGAATACAGTGAGTTTTCTGTATCTCCCTGTGCTACCAGAGCAATAAAGGTAGTAGCAGGTTGCTGCTGTGTTTCATTGTCTTGGGAGATGGTGGAGACAGATAATATCAGCAGATTCAAAAAAAAAATTGGACTGATTCACCCATATGTCCAAACCAGATGCTAAATGGAATAGGCAGGTAATACCTGTAATACTGTGATTGTGGATGCTGGGAAGAGAAACAGGCCACCAAGAGTGGCCAGGCTCATATGTTCTCCCTAAATAGCATCGCTTACTGTGTCCATCAGAGTGAGGTAACAAGTGAAACATTGTTTTGACCCAGTATGGTGTTATTTAACTTCTTAACTTCAGCTAATCAGTTGGTCTTATAGATCCTCAAGATTTATCTCAAACCAGCAATAAGGTTTTGAATTAAATATGCAGCCTGTATACTTCATAGTCGCCAGCAAACTTCTTTTAATTCATTTAATTTTGGATGTGTATGGAGCAAACACATGCTCCAAAGAATCTGAGGGATGGCCATTCTTTAGGGGAGCGTATCCCCTTGTATAGGAGATGACAAATATTTTAAGTGGCATCCTGTGTTAATAATTGTTTAGGGACTTTATATCCACAACATTGGACTGTTTGACGGAAAGCAGGAAGCCTTATCATGGGAAGTACGATTTCTGGTTACAGGCTTGGTATTGGTATATTTATTCGTGTGGTTGTTGAGTGTTTTTCTTTTTTACAGGAGGGTATTTCTTGGTTTTGTCTTGGCATAATTTAAGTTCCTGACTGAGTGTATACTTTTTGCTTAAATCTAATCTTTGGGTATCTTTTGGGGGTTTTGACAACACTCATAGTATTCCCTTGATTTGGTTTACCTAAGAAGGGTGAGACCAAACTTAAATAAGGATATATTGTATGTGTTCGCGTGATCTGTTTTGATTTGTGTTGTGGTTCTGGATCAGGTGAATGTATGTCTTTGCTTTAGGAAAAGAAAAGGACAGTTTTGCTGTATGAAGCGTGGTAGGCATGAGATTGCAGTTGCTCCTTGAGTGAAATTCTGTAGTTTTCCTACCTGACCCTGTGTGAGAGGTTTACAATTATTCCCTCTCTATGCAAACCTTCCCCAGTACCAATGGTGATTTAAAGGTTTAAGTGATCTCTTGCACCCTGGCACATCTGCAACTGTAGCTGCTCCCTAAGCTGGATGTTCTTGACATAACTGAGTTTGTGTTGTGTTTTCTTTAAAAAGCACACATAGAAAACCATAGCCAGACCCCTTTATGTAAATGTTCAAGGCCAAGCTGGATGGGGCTTTGGGCAACCTGGTCTAGGGGAGGGTGTCCCTGCCTATGGCAGGGCAGTTGGAACTAGATGACTTTTAAGGTCCCTTCCAACCCAAACAATTCTGTGATTCTATGAAATGTTTATTTTAAACTAAATTACATAGTCAGAAACTACCTTAGGAAACAATTAATGCATGTAGTTACTTCAGCAGATCTTGGGGAACAAAGGAGACACAGCAAGGCAGTGGTCTCCTGACCTAGATCACTTCTGCTGGAAGAGCAGGTACAGATATTCATTTTGGCTCTGGCTTGGGAGGTGTAAGGGTCCTTGCCCAGACGGAGCCAGGCAGGCAGCTGCTCCAGTTTTTCCATCTGTTGTTATCTCAAATCCTTTGAAGCTTCTTTATCAATGTTGCGTTACCTTTTCTGCATAGTTCTTTAAGAGCCTTTTATCATTTCCTGGGCCAGGCGGTATTATAAAACTGGTTAGAGAAACAGCGCTGATGTTATTGAAATAATTACCGCTTGTGTTTTCCCCAGCCTGTCAGAACACGCACTTAACTCTTTTTCATAGATCGTGGCACATAAAACTCCTGTAATGCACTGCTAATGGAGATCTCAAAGCAAATTATGATTAAAGCCAACGTACAAGTGAGATTGTTCTTCTGAGAAATTCATAGACCGATTGCCTACACTTCTAGTCATAATAGCACATATGCAGTGTATTAAGTCTGAATGCCAGATTTACCATTACCAGAAGAGTTTGGTGATGTCTTTACCCCATGTTACATTTCTTTCTGGAGGAAGAAATAAAATTTTCATAATGTACCCAGTGCTTTGGTGGTTACTGAGAAATTTCCTCCCAATCCCCTCTGGTAAAACCAGTATGCTTTAATGGAGAATGGTAATAGCTTCTGACACTCTTATCCTAAATTCATATATCTTATTAAATTCAGATACATTTTGTTTGCTTGGGCCTTCCCACAAGGATTTAAGTGCAAATGGTGGGCCTGGGTAATTAGTGGTGGGGCATCAGTTGTCACTTACCACTTGATTTTTGAGTTATTTGGTGTCACCCTCCTTACTACTGAAGATGGGCTTGGTTTTGAAAGGAAGAGAACTATTTTTTTGAGAAATGAATTGTTCAGGCCTAAAAAGTGAGGTGTAAAGTCAGTGCTGCTGGTACCACCACAATTCATTTTAATGTTATCAGAGGCCAGTGGTTGAAATAGTTCAGTTTTGAAGTAACACCATTTTATTATTTTTTTTTTTAAAACCTCCTAATGAAAGAGCAATATTTATGCGCTGGTTGTCCTCTTCTTAGTGTCAAACCTTTATTCTGAGGAGGACAGCAAAATCTTACTTAAAACCAAAAGTAACGTTTGTCCAGTAATCTTAAGATGCAAAGGAACAGTGAAACGTGCCTTGGAACATCTGTCATGCTGCAGAAAACAGAAACTTAAATTGTTCTGGATTGTGTGGACTTCCTTTTTGTATTTGTTATGTTATTCCAGGCAAGAGAATTGTATTTCAGGTTGAGTGACTCTGTTTCTTCACCCTTCAGGGAATAGCATACTGTATTTACTGGCTGCTTTTGACTGTTCCTTCAAGATGTTGCAAATGTCCATGACTGCTAATTGATTTTGATGAAATTTATAGCTGCGTCATCATCATTGTGTTTCCAGCTAGGATTTTTCTTTCGAAAGGGCTGGGGGGAGTACCATGTGACAACAATCCTTTGAGCTCTTAATGTTGGTTTAATTAAATACTGCTTCCTATTTTCCCCACCCCTGCTGATTTAGAATAATCCATTGGTTTTCCAGAAATGGAACATCTCAATGCAAAATGTAAGTTTAGTTTTCCGGAGTAAATTCTGCTTTGGTGACTGAGTCCCCAGAGGTCAATTAAGTGTCCATGAAAGCCTTCCTGGAATATTGAATTTAGTATTGAAATCTGTGTGGTTAAGCACTTTGCTTTGATACATATTTCTCTTTGATGTACTGAACTTTGTTAGGGTTGAGACATGCTTCTGATGAGCAGTGTTGCACCAGATAAATGTGGTGTTGCTTAGCGATTGGTTGCGTTAGGGAAGGTTTTCTTCTTGCAATTGCAAAATTCCCATTGAAAAACATTTCAAGAGAAACATTAAATTCGTAAAATACTGGAAGGTCTAAATAGTGTTTAAAAATGGTTTTCAAACACTTATGCCGAGATTTGAATGCACAGAATACATTTAGGCACTGAAGGTGTTATATGTTAAAACCAACAGTTTCTTTTTACTGAATTTTATTGAAGGATATAATTGCCTGATAAGTAGAGGCCAGGTATGTAGATTTTTTGGATTTCATCTGCTTCTTTAAGGTGATAATGGATTAATTTCTGATCTGAAGAAGGCAGGTTCCTTTTCCTCCATCGGCTCTACAGTCTTGTCCTGTCCTCCGATCTCCCCCTGTGCTTCTAGCTGGCTTCTGCTACTGTTAGTTGTATGTTAAATTCTTACTCTGCAATTTTACCTCAGGTTTTAATGGAATAGCTTTGATAATATGCTATTTAGGTTTCCTATCAGGCTTCATTATCTTCAGTCATGTGTTATCACTAACTTTCTTTTTGTATTCTGCTTCCCTGAGCCTGCCTCTTTCTTTTCCCCTCTCTACCTTGCGTTCTCATGTACGTGTTATGCAGCTGGTAAGCTTCTGCCAACTCCGAGCACTTGTCAGTAAAGAGTGAGTCCGATGACTCAGATCTCCGCTTCCCGTCCCCCGCGAGGCTGAATGCAAAACCTATCTGGCAGCTCAGGAGCAGGGAGCGGACAAACCAATTCTTAGCTACCGGACATAAAGAATATGCTGTCTTGCTGACTTGTCATGTTTTGCTATTTTATGGACTACGAGGTGTCTAATCAGGGTCCAAACCATTGAGAACTGGAAATATTTGTAGCACTGTTGCTTGGGAATATTGATGTTCTGACACAAGGACTTTGGGAAGGAATTGAGTGTATGCAGATGGTGGGACCCTCATCCTGAGGCTATATGCTGCTCTCGGAGTTCCTTCTCTTTCCCGAGGTTTAGTCAAATCACTGACCTTGGGTCTGGAATTATTCTGTTTTGTAGTGTCAAGTTAATTATTTTATACTACTAGGGTAGCATGTGAAACTACAATAAAGACTTGCAGTGATTTTTTTTTTCTTCTCAGGAAAGCGTATGGGGGTGTTTTGGTATTAATTTCTTTTCTTTCCTTGCAAGAATCTTTATGCAAGTCAGTGTCTTCATGGTCTACTTTTCCAGTAAGAGTTTTCCTTAGTATTGGTGTGGGTTTTGATCATACCACTTCATAGTTTAGTCTGCTATACAAACTGAGATAAAATGCATATATTATAAGAAGATATGTGCTCTGGGAAAATGCTTAAATCTCCTAAAGCAATCACAGAATAGTAGGGGTTGGAAGGGACCTCTGGAGATCATCTAGTCCAACCCCCCTGCTAGAGCAGGATCACCTAGAGCAGGTTGTACAAGATATCAGTGTGCAGGATAATCTGTAAGTATGCCAATTCCTTCCCCCCCCTTTAAATCAGAATAAATAGGAACTTTATTGTTTTAAAAGAATCCTGACACACACTTGTGCAGGTGTGTTTGAGATGTGCTCATTTCATCTGTTTTGACATTGGGGAAAGATTCTGACGTCTGATGCTCTTGCTCTCCAATGAGGGAGAGGAAGCAGTTGGAGAACTGGACTGAACTTTTCTAATACTAAGTCCATTATACTAGTATACAATCCACTCTAGAAAAGGTTTGAAAGGTCTTACGAAATGCAAACAATTGTGAAGATGTCCAAGACTGTAATGAAAAAGAATTTTTGTCTTTGGTATTTCTTTCACCCCTCTTTTCAAGGCCTTCCTGTTGACTTTTGTAAAAGAAAGAGGTGAATGAAGCAGGTTGACGTGGACAGAGCACATAGGGAAACTTTTGACAGAGTCGGAGGTGCAATAATGAAAGACTTCTAATATATCAGAAGGTATTACAAGCGCTACATAAAAACAGATGTGGTTTAAGTTCTTGACATTATCTTTTCATCGAGTGTAGTCGGGGCTGGGTGTGATTGTGAGTAGGAGAGGGAGCAAAGCTGACAGTGATGGTGGCGGCGGCGGCGATGAGGTGCACTGCACAGCTGCTGGACAAATCCCTCTACTGCTCTCCAGAAAGTTTGGTGGTTACTTTGGCCATCGTCTTGGGCAGTCTAGAAAATTGTATCATATTAACCTTGGAGCATGTGCAGTCCATATGCATTAAAAGAGCCATTTTGAGAGTAAATGCAGTGTTTATTATGAACCAAACAAGAAGCTCTGCTGTTCATCATTTCCCACCGAAGAAGTGCTCACTGCAGATGGCAAAAAAGTCCTAACTGTGCTATTCCCATCAATTCCCCCTGGTACAATACAAGGATGTCCTCGTCCTTCCTCCCGGTGACGTCACCTCAGCTCAGCGTGTCGGCTCTTGCCTTCAGGCCAAGTGGTGACTTAGTGTGATGTGGGGGAGCCTGAAGTGAGCAAAGCAGCGCATTAAACCTTGCATCCTTTAGCCTGCGTCCTAACCCCCCTGGCTTATGGATAGCAGGAACTCGGGTGTCACGCACTTTCATAAATGAATCTCCAACACTATCTTTTTCTTTCCTCTTTTATTCCACATTTGTTTTTTTCCTAATTTCAGCATTCTTTGTGTGTATTTCCTTTTCCTTAAGATGGAGGAAGCTAAGTTAACGTTGCGTATTTTGTCGCTGGATGTTGGCGCCTCTCCCCTGCCTCCAACACGCACGCTCTGTCTCCGCTTGCCAACAGTGGTATAAATTGCAGGTTAAGAAAATGTAACTCAAGAGAGTATCAGATGTAGAATGGAAAGTCAAATGTGACATGAGAATTGATGAAAGACCCATTTATATGCTTAACAACAGCCTTTTCCTGTGGGTTATTTTCAGCATTGGCTCAGGAAATGTGCTTGTGAAGCTCCCTAGTACTCTGGTTTGTATGGTGATATTTTAACTGCAGCAAGGTCTAATGTAATTGTATATAGCAAAACTAAGATTTTTTTTTTTTTTTTTTTT
>VXBL01004113.1:1116450-1137956 GCA_013400195.1 Aramus guarauna | reverse complement strand
TTTTTTTTTTTTTTTTTTTGGTGAGGCATATAATAAAGGTTAGGACAGGAAACAATCAGGATATTAACTTCAGTTTTTATTTAAATGCCAATAGTGGTATTACTATGTCTCATTTACCCAACATTCGTATTTGATCTCGTTAAAGATCATAGAATCACAGAATGGTTTGGGTTGGAAGGGGTCTCAAAGATCATCTAATTCCAACCCCCTGCCATGGGCAGGGACACCCTCCACTAGACCAGGTTGCCCTGTTTTAATGAATTGACTTACAAAACTGTATCCAGCTGTTATTTCAATGCACAAAATTTAGGTTAAGGAATGCAGGGTTTATTTTAGCTACTAGAATCCAAGAAGTTTATTTTAAAAACATTGTTACACAAGTTTTAATTTTTCCTTAAAATTACATCTTTGTGCTTATGAAAAACCATTCCACTCAATCAAGCAGAAGTGGACTTAAAAAATCTCAAAGATGCATGTCAATAAATAAAAGGAGTTTTTATCAAAATTGCCATTTCCATAGCTTCATCTTGAGCCTGATGGCTCAATGATTTCAACTGCCCAGAGTTCAAATGACTTTTCTATTGGTTTGTGGTTTCCCCTCCCCGCCAGTGGTGTTCCTGGGGGTTGGATGTTCTATATTGATTTTGAGATGAGCTGAAAAGTTTAGAAAAAGTGTATAATCCCATTATTCTTCTAATCTGTGCAAAACGTTAGAGGAAGAGAGAGCACAAGTCCCATCTTGCAAGCAATTCATTTCTTCTTTACAGCTAGTCTGTCTTGGTCTCAACCAAACTATTTCATCCTCTGTTTTTCGGCAGACTACCCAGGAAGCTGCGTCAGCTCCCGTGCATGCAGACAGTCGTGTGTTTAAGAGTTAAGTCAGTCCGTGTTTATTTTAGATCTAAGCCACTACCTTTTGAGTACTCTGCTACTTAGCTCTCTTTTGTCATCTTCGAGGTATCTGACATGTAAAAAATGGAGTGCAATATGTTGTGTGTTATTTTCAAATTGAATGACCAGCTTTTTGGAGAGAGGTATTACAGCCCGATTTCAGGGAGAAAGTAATCCAAAAGTCATAAAAATAATGATGAGTCAATACAGAAGATATTTAGGGCCTTGCATTAACTCTGATTTTAGTGAAGCAGAAGTAGTTATACATTGGAATGTCATGATAGCTCTGGCGAGGTAAAATCAATTTTGTTTGAAATGGGTATTAATAGCAGGTTTTGTTCTCACTTGGTCTAAGTTTTCCCTTTCCTGTTTGAGGCATTCGGTTTGAGATTTTGTCACATTTTTATTACAGTTTTCTAGAAGTCTATTCAGTGTGTGCTGGAGTTGTGTGGTGGTTTTTCTTTTCTTTTTTTTTTTTTTTTTTTTGTTTGGGGTGTGTGTGTGTGTGTATGTGACTGGAAAGTAAAGTGTAACGTTTCTTCTGAGCCTGCTGTCCTTTCCCTATAAAGGTTTTCCCACTAGGATCTATTTTATGAGTTGAGAGAAGTTAGAATAGCAGGTTCTGATTGTAAATGAATGCTGTATTTTGGTGGTCCTGTTTTATACTGCTTATCACTTTCATGCCAAGAGTTTTTTCCAAAGGTCTTGGCCACGAGTATTGTTGATGTGCAGCTCTCCCTATGAAATGAGAATTAATGAGGAAGGAAGGCAAAAAGCTGTAAAATCTGCAAAGACTTCCCTCTACCTACCCTGGGAAGAAAGACAGGTAATCCCTCACAATTTTGGGTTGTGATGGGAAGAACTGATGCAGCGACTCCTTCCTCTGTACAAGTCTCCAGGCAAGGGTTTAAATCCCTGGGTTTTGCCGCAGTGTTCCACTTTCTAGTACCAATGTTTGAGACTGTCCTCTTGTATCCTCTTGGATTATATTCTACTGCGTTTGCATAATCTTCTTTTGGCACTTCTTCTGGGGCAGCCCCAGCGGAGAAAGGACGATGCGACCATCTCCCGCTTGGCACAACGGCGGCTGTGCCACGCTGCTCGGGAGCTGAACTGGCCTGCTGCGGGCACCACTTTTCTTGAAGACTTTTAAAACTGAGACTTTTTTTTTTTTCTTCTTCTTCTTCTTTTCTATGGAGAGTGTGGAAACATCTAAAGCATGTGTGTGTGTTTATGTTGAACTTTCCAAGGAACTGAGGAATTGTCAACAAATGGTCTCGCTGAAGATGGCTCCGGCGAGCATGGGAGGCTGCCTGTGGGGATAGCGGTCCTCGGGCGCCTCTGGCCGCGGGGAGCTCATGTTTCCAAACTGCAGCTAAATATGGAGATAATCTGAGAGCTGTTTGCACCTTTTTTTAAACCATGCTTCTTAAAATTGTGCAGTGAAGTATGCGCATGTATGTATTGATCATAGTGTGCCTGAAGTAGGGTGACCGACAGAATAGATTGCGTAAAAGAAAAAAAAGTACCCAATTTATTAAGTGTGAAACATATATGACAAATGCCTTGCTTAATTTTTTTGCTTAGAATGCAAGTCAGATGTATTTTTTGTCTTCTTGCTGGGGAAAGAAATAAGTGCTCTCTTGGCCTGAGGATAACAAATGCTAAACTAAACGCTGCTGGCTGCAAACACAAAGGATAACTTGGTTCCAGCAAGTCAGGTGTTGCATGCAACATGCTCAGCCAAGTATAGAAGGAGCTGCCAGTGGCATGATCTAACAGGCTAAATGTGGTGGCAGCTCTCGGCAGTGTTTGTGATATTCTCCGTGCCCAGAAAACCCAGGTGTGAGCAGGGAGTGCCAGAGGTAAAGGCCGGGACAAAGAGGGTAGTTCTTGGTGTTTCTCTTGGCAGGAGCAAACTCCCGGCATTCCCACCTGGCCTCTTCCTGCAGCCAGTCAGCCCTTTGCCCAAAAGGCAGCAGACAGCTTTCGAAGTACAAGCAGCTCTGAACCAAAATCCATTTTAAATAGATTGTCTTCAGCTTCTCTTTTGACAGTGTATCATGGTCATCAACGATCCTGACTTCCTATAAAATATGAAGATGCTTATGCATGCACTACATATCATATTGCTTAATATAATTCTGTTTGAATTCTTGAAGTCTTCAAATTGCAATTTGAAAAAGTAACTTGACATGCACAAAACATTTTCAGTTTGAGTTGCTCAGCCGGATACAGGTTGCTTCTGTTTTCTAGCTGTGATTCCTGAGGAGTGTTTGCTTGTAATTTTATCCTTAAAGTTCCCTAACCAGCCTGGAGAAAATATAGCTCAACTGTTACACATGATGCAAATAATCATTGATTCATTGATCTAACTTGCTTCTTGCTTCGTGGTNAACCTGTTTTTTTGTTTTTGTTGTCTTTTTTTTTTTTTTTTTTTTTTTTAAGACTGATGGTTTGATTCATTCTGCAACCGTGTCACCTACAGAAGAGTAGTTCACAAAAGGAACTAATGAATCTCACAGGCATGATCTATTCAGGCAGTTTTAAAAAATGTAAGTAAAAGGGAGATAAAGATTAACTGTCTGTCACGTTCCTTAGCATCAGACCAATAAAAACTCCTGGTCTGTTGCCTTTTATGATTTTGTTGGTCCTAATAATACAAAGAACTTATTTAAATCATTGAGTTGTCACTGCAGGAGAACAAATGGCATAACTTTAATGCTATCACATTAAATCCTATTTGAGGTGACACCTTGCTATCTCTCTTGCTGTGAAAAAACACCATTTTTGGCAGAGAAGTTGAAGCCAAACCAGCTTGGCTGTAATAAGACAACTGGTCCTCGGTGCTGGCAGCCAAGCCAGCACTGAGAGAGCCGCAGCAGTATCCACCAGCCTGTCTCACGCTGTCCGCTGTGCCTGGAGAGGAGAGACGTGATCACAGCTTCAGGTCTTTCCATCTGTTTGTCTGTTGTTAAGCCAGAGAGGTGACTGATGCTGTAGGAATAACTTAGATAAGTAAGCCACCTGGTTCATGCTGCATTTCATCCTCATTTACTGCTTAATGGTCCAGTATGCCTGAAGGAGAAATGAAAAGCTGGGGGACATGAAGAGGGTGATGAAGGAGAGATTTTTTTTTACCTATACTGGTAGACAGTCACCATTGTTCAGAGAATCTGTAGTGTTATGAAGTTTGTCTTTATGCTTTCCAGACTAGTTTGCAAAAGGAAACGAGTGCTGATGTTGGCTGGTTAGTTCAGGATGGTTTTGGAGCTGAGGTACTGCAGCAAAATGTAACTCATCCAAAAAGTACATTAATCGATGCCTTTATTAATCTTGCTGATCACTAAGCCTTTCATATATTTTCTTAAAACTTCCACAAGGAGCTCACTAGTGATCTTGGTTAGTATTAATTATTATCTTTGTGTTTAGCCAAATATGCTTGCTTTCTAGAACTGATTTCCTTTTTTCAAAAAAACCCTAACAACAAAAAACCCTCAAAACCCTCAAACAAACCAACAGCAAACCTGCAGTAAATAAATATTAAAGACATTGAAATATCTTAAATGAAAAGTATTAAATTAAAGCAAAAGGAAATTCACTAAACCAAATCAATTTATTAACCAAGCAATAATTTCCCTTTTGCTTTGGCTCTATAAGCATCTTCTTACATTGTTTTGGGATCTTAAGTCGATTTTTATATTTATAGCCCTTCTTTCTACATCAAAAGAGAGATTCTGAATTTAGATAGGACCGAACAGAAAAGATGTTATAGAGGTGTTTGTTTGTGGTTTTTTTTTTTCTTTTTTTTTTTCCTTTAGTCTTTTAAGTCTCTTATCCTTGGGATTTTCCAGAAGGTTACAACTAGGATCCATTAAGGGAATCAGTCAGGCGTGCTGCCTTACCTACAGCTATTACAAGTATGAGGTGCTATGAAAAAATACAGCAGCCTTATCAGCCATTGCCTCCGCAGAGAGCCAATGTGCTTTTAGGGCTCAACAAAAAAAAAAAAAAAAAAGGACAGCTGAACATGCCTTAATTATTGAAATTGATTGCAGGGACTGGTGATATTAAAGACTGAAAATGGATGAACAGTAATAGTGGTTGTTGCCTCTCTGGAGGAAAGTGAGATGCAAGCAGCTGTGAAAGGATTGTGAAATGCTGTAGCAATACAAAAAGAATTTGAGATGAAATATTATAGTAGGGTATGCTTATTGGCTCGCTGATGTTTTGGTGTGTATTTTTTAGTTGAGTAGGAACTTCAGTTTGTGTAATTTTGCCTGTATGTTGAAGGCTTTCTTTAAAAATAAACAAACAAACAAAACCACCCACCAAACTTGCAATGAAATATTGGAGGGAGAGACAGAAGAAGGATAAAGGTGCTGGGACACTTACAAAAAGCAGAGTAGAATTGACACTTCTTTTAAAATAACTAAAGGATGAGAAAAGAAGAATTTAGCAGAGTGTTGAGTGCGAAGTTCTGTTCATTCAGCATTCCTACATATTTTTGATTACATACTGAAAGTAGAAAAAACATCTAAAAATAACAAAGATCACAAGGAAAAGTGTGTACAGCAGCAGGGTGGATGAATCTGTTTTAACAAATACTTTGGAGCTGTGGAAACTTGCTTTTTAGTAGTTCTGGTGATGCTAACACTTGAAGTAATTCCAATATACGATAAAATTCTGAATGTTGGGCATTCCGTGGCAGAGAATCTCTCTGAATCATCTCAGTCAAGCTTAAAATTCTAATTGCCTTCTAACTGAATTGGGAACTGAGACTGAAATGTTAATTGTGACTTCAGGCTATAATGTCCTATGCAGTGTCTAAATCAACGGTGCCTGAAAGTGGAGCCCCAGGTCTCTCTGAAGCTTCTATAATAATACAAATAAGCTAGTCTGAACTAGTCTTGGACATCTTTTGAAGACAATAAGAGGTTTTTATGCTGATTAGGATTTATTTTTCTGGCGGTAATAGCTTGATGGCAGTTCTTAAGTTTTGACGGTTTATCTTGCTGGCATGCCTAACTAGGACCAGCATGTTTTGTTTCATTAATATTTTACTATCCCATTAGGAAAATACAGCACAATGTATATGCTTCATCCCATAAACTGCTCATTCTGAGGCAAACTAATGATCCCTTTATTTTATGTGTCAAAAAAGCCCCACATCTATATTTAGGTAACTTGCTCATGAGATATGGCAAGATATTCTTACTCAGTGGGCAGCATGGTGAGTTGGCAGTGACGGTGTTTCACATGACTGATAATGCAGAAGTTTCTCTTGGTAGTGCTGTGAGTATGACAAAGAATCGTGATGAAGAGGGAACAAGATAGAGATAGTTTACAGTATCCACAAAATACCTATCAGAAGAGCTGCTTAAAAATAACTATTACTGGAAAAGGGGAATTGATATGTGGTAGAAAAGATGCTTTTTATTTAAAGATTTGCTCCTATTTCCAAACTCTCTTAAAGTCTACAAGAGATTTCACTTAATCCAGAGATAACTTTAAGAGAACTATATATATACACTTACGTTATAGTTGACTTCAGAGGTAGAAAGTACAGAAAGAGTAATAATTAAATACAAAACTGCTTTCTGTTTCGACAGAAAAGCCAGAGCATTTATGATGAAAGGTTAAGGCGTAAGGTATGTTCTCCAGCACTGATAAAGGCAGATCAGCACAGTCACCAATTTCTCTGAAGAAGAGGACACAACCGCAGATACCACCAGGAGTGCATCTACCCATGGCTACATAGGGATTGCATCCTATCCCTGAACTGACGGCTTCTGAGATTCTGGAAAATGGCTGGGTGTGAACTGACTTTTGATCATTAGTCATTTAATCATCCACTGTGTTTTTTCTTTAAAAAAAAAAAAAACTAAGAAAGAAGAAGAAAAAAAATTAAAACCACCAAAAAACCCTGAATGAAATGTATCAGGTGGAAGAACCTGAGGGCTGCGTTAGGCTATGAGCTGAGCAAATATAGGATAAAGACATACAAGGATTACTCTGAGGTGCTTTGACTGGTAGGGCAGATACTGTAGGCAAGATCTGGTAGATGGTTCTCTCAGCTCTCGTAGTTTCCTTTACATGAATAGTAGGTGCATACGTACCCCAAAGGTAAGAAAAGGAGCTGACTGCTTAAACGTTGTTGTGATTCACAGGAAGGGAAAAAACCCACATGTACATTGAGTGGCTCTCATTTGTGGATACCTACTAAACATTTGTACTCATCAGTAGTTAATTATTAAAAACTTTTAGTAGTTTTTTACTGAAGTTTTCTATTAAATAAGCCAATTCTTCACCCAATGCAGGCCAACTAGTTTGATCTTCATCCTTCAGTGTTGACAGGATTATGTTTGTGCAAGCAAAATACAGCCTCACCTAGAAATCACCTGCTGAATGTACTTAGGCAAAAGAACTATGATTTCACAAGTGTGACAATAATGTTTTCTTGCTGGGAAGGAATCCTAGTTAAAGGAAGTTAAAGCAGCAATTAAACAAATATTAAGGATAGGAAAAAGATCAACAAAATTTATATAACAAAAGTAAATGTTAATGAACAGGAGACTAAAAAGTAAATCCCAGTGTGGNGGGGGGCGGCGAATCCCAGATCAATTGTAGATTCCGTGACAGATGTGAATAGTAAAACTGTAAATAATATAGTAAAGGAAGCAGTAGCAGTAGGTATTTCTGTTGCAGGCTTTGAATAAAGTCGGGGGATAGATCTACCTCATGTATTATTACAGATGAAATAAGACAGTTGTCATCTGTAAAATAAAAGGATATGAGATGACATCTGCGAAAATAAACATTCTCAGGCCAGCAGGCCAGTTCTCTGTGAATTAGAAAGACTAGACAAGGAGTTGTCTGAATTGCTGAAGTTAACAGGCAACTGCAGAAGTCTTAGCATCCTGCCAGTGCAATTCCAGGGGAAGCTCCAATGAAAAGCCACTTTTATTCGCCTTCCTGAAGCTTGTGGAGGTTCTATGGGATCCGTCCCTGGGGTAGTGCATGCACTGTCATCCTCAGTACTTGTCTCCCTGGTGGACACTCTCTTTCTCCATGAAGTTGGCAATTTCCAGACTGAAATAACTGGGTTTCTTTGTGCACCCTGGGTGCTGCTCTCTTGGCTCAGGGTCCCATTTGAACTCGTGATAAGCTTGCAATCTCCTTCCTCCCTTCCACCCCATTCAGTTCTGGGAGACAGCAACTGCTTGGGTGTTTCCTGAACTCTTCCTGTGTTGTCTTAATAGAACCAAGCTATTTTAATCTCTTCTGTGTCTTTGCAGCTGACGGAGGTCTGTCCGCAGGCCAACTTATCTTGTCTTCCTCTCTAAATATATTTCTATTTATGATCAGCGTTTGTGCATTGTCTTGTTTGTTTGGTCTTGAGCATTGAATAATCCACACCTTGCTGTGACTGCCAGAGCATCCTTACAGAGCTGGTGTTCCTTACTTCTGCTATATGTGTTACTGGCGGCCGCTTCCCATGGGATCCATGCTGACAGGTTTTCTTACTGGTACCTGTCACATTTGGAGGTCGTGACTCTGAAGAGTTGCCCTCCATCCCTACTTTCTTGTGATTCAAAGTTAGGAAAAGAAAAGATCAGTTGTAACTATCCCTTGCATGGGGAGGCAGAGGGCAGCTACATGGAGAAGCATGTAGCCTTGGCGTATGTTGACGGCACAAAATTAGGTGTTGATCAGCACAGTGAGATCTCTGCTGGCTGCAACAGCTTGGGGACAAGGGCTTCTGGATTTGCTTTTTTGTTCATAGGGTACCTAATCCCTTTTGGCTCATAGCACAGTAAGCTTGTGGCATCCCAGCATCTCTTTGCAGGCCTTGAACGCAGATTATGTGAATTTAGACGTAGCTTTAGTGTAATTGGCAATTATCAGATGGTTTTAAGGATTAGAAGTAGGAGCCCAGGGATTTGCTGTGTGTCTGAGTAGCTTCACCAAAACTTCAGACTCTGTTTCCTCTAGGCTCTGTTTTCTTCTTTATCTTTCCCAACCCCATTTTTTTTTTTTATTTTTGTCTAGAATTGCATTGCTTAAATCTCTGCTGAAGTTGTCAAGGCTGGTTAGAGGAAGAAGGTTGTGTGCCTGTCTCATCCAATTTCTGTATTGCAAATATGGCTGAAGCTAATGAGAAGGGACGTCTATAATCATTGTACAGCAGCAGAACAAGGTTATATTTTATAGCTGTGACAGCTATGTGGAAGGAGTCTCTCCCTGATGGATGGGAGTTTTTAATCACAAAAGATTCTGCTTTCTTGTTTCTAAGAAATACTGGACAGAATGATTATAATATTGCCATCCCTGATGCAGTTGTTTAGTGTATGCATTGAGAAACTACCCTTTATATATACACGCATCCAAAATTTCAGACAGAAAGGTTTAGTCTGAGTACCATATCTGGAACAAGTCCTGATGCTGTGAGATAGAGGAGAGCAAAACAGCTATGATCTTTCTTTATCCTTCTGGCATACAGTACAAATGTTGGACTATATGTGCACATAGCAGTGAGGGACTAGATTTATCAAACTTTGCTGTCAGGCAAACTCTGATGCACAAGCATAACATAAATACTCCAAAGGTACCATTGCTTTTGCTTGCTGTCAGCAAGCATTGTATCAATATCAGCACAGATAAAACATTGCAGAGTTATGACTCCACTGTGGAAAAGCCTACCACTGTCACCGTCATCTTGAGACTACCCACTACTGGTTTCAGTATTTCTCATACCAAGTAGATGATTTATTGTGGGGTAAAACAGAAAGCTCTTTATATAAATAAAGTATGGTTTGTTTATCAACTATACTTATTTTAATTTTAGGTCCTTAGAAGAACACCATGAGCATCCTAACGTGGTAATGGGAGATCTTCAGTCAGATGAGGAAGATATTATAAACAGTTCTGATGAAGACGATGACACAAATTCTGATTCCAGCAAAGGGGAGCCTGATCTTCAAGAAGATAAGCAGGTATCTTTTTATCTTTATATTTTGAAGCCATTCCTCACTCTTGCACTTTTTTGTAAGTTGTAACCTGTTGGGATATTTTCAAATAAAAGGTGTTGAGTCAACATAACATGATATATTTATTTTCTTCATTTTTATTGTTTACTTTTTTCTGAAATTTTAATTTAAAGTGTGTATGTTAGCCTGATATTAAGGGTCAAGCTTAGAAATATGCCACTAGACAGTGCGTGTTGCCTGGCATATTTTTTCTTAATCTTTCACTGAGTTGTGGAGCTGTAGACCTACCTACCATGCCCCTCTAGCAGAGCTACGTGCGTAGATGTATGTTTAGAGATCTTCAGTTTTGAGACTTGTAAGTACCTTTTAATGAGGCTGTCCTCACCTCACAGATCCTAGAGTGCACAATGTCTCTTGTGCACTGAACAGTTAAAGTCAACCTTTGATTTGTCAGCCTTGGTGAAGCCCAAGGAAAGGGGCCAGGTGAAGATTGTAAGGTCTGAGAAGGTCCTTCTGAGAGATTTTTCAGAAGTTGTGGTTTCATCTGGATGCTCCTATTTCAGGGATCTCTGTCATGCAGCAAAGGCTGTGCGCCATTAACCGTTTCTGTGCAGACAGTGTTCTTGCATTTGCAGGTTCTGCATACTAACCTGCCAAATCACTGCTTGGTGCACAGGGGTTGGATGACGGAACCAGTTTTTAATTCTTTCTTTTCAATGGCATGATACACAAAGAGCTTAACCTGCCTTTCAGCATTTTCCTTAATCGACTCCTTTGGTGCTGAGGAGAGGCTGTTGGTGTGTGTGGGAGAGACCTGTCATTGTAGGGTTGCAGAGCCATCTCTGGCCCTTGGAGGAGTGTAACCCACACTTGACTGTTGTGGTTGAGGTCTGACCTTGTGCTAGCTTCTGCGAGTGTCAGCTTGGAATGGTTTCCCCTATTTTAACCTTATTTCTTCTTCAAATGAGGAGCAGGAAGACAGCACTAACTAGTTAGAATGAAGTGACGTTCTGAGGGTCCTATCCCTCTCCTTGGGGGCACCTGCTTTATTAATATCAGTGCTGGACACCCTGACACGAGCCTGCCCATAGACCTGTGCCTCTCCTCAGCACCAGTCCTGGCAGCTCTGTTTCCTTTGATAGTTGATATATTTGCTTCCTTTCCTTAAAACAAATAATACTTTAAAAAAAAAAAAAAAAATGCAATGAGACTTTTTAGTGCTGGAAGAGGAGGCTTGATGATGATGTGTCAGACCTGAATGTCATTTAACCAAATCTCCTGACAGGAATAAATTGGGGGAGGGAAAGTAAGTCGAGGAAGAAGCTTGTTCCTGTGAAACTAAGCAGGGCTGTACCCGTATTAGAAGCTAACTTACCTTGCGTGCCTATAGAAATGCCCTCCACCTTCAAGATGGAGTTCTACAGGAAAGCGTCCCCGTTATGAGGCTTCTTGGGCAGGTTTCACAGGGTGATTCAGCGCTCGCTGTGCAGCATCTGCTCGTCGGCCTGCTTCAGCCGCCTGCGGCACGTGCGGCCGGCAGCTGGGGATTAACAACCACCGTCCTAACAAGGAGAGCAGCTGCGGAGGAGAATGAAGCAGCCTCTGCATCGGTCATCAGCTGGGCTTGTTTTTGTTTTTCTTCACCACAAGCATCTGGCTGTGTTGATGCTTTTTATCTATTAGAGCAGGTACAAGGTTCCTTCCCAATGCCACGCCTGAGAGCCCAATTTGTATCCCTCAGTTCTTCCGTTAGAGACTCTCTTAGGCCCAGACTATCTTTGGCCGAGCAAATGCAAAGTGGCCTTTTCAGTGCCAGCTGGTATGTGAAAAGTCTTTCAAATGGGGTTGAAAACAGACTGTGGTATTTCATTTTGTAATTGTTTAGCGGTAGCATCTTGTTCTCAAAATACTAATTTTCATCTCATTTGCAACTATCACATCTACAGTGATGGCAGATACCTTGCTCTGCATAATTGAGTTACTTGTGAATTCAGTCTTGTAGGGAGCGTGTCAGCTGTGCTTTCTAAAAAGGCATCGAGGCCTGAGGATGGGTGTTACAATCTCGCCTGAAACCGATTGACCCTCACTGGGGAGATCTAAGTGGGTTTTGGAAAGAAGTTTAATTTTAGGCATAAAATCCCAGCTCTGTATAAAAGATATCTATGCAGTATATAAAATAAATAATGTGTTTTTCATATATGGGATGCAACAGCAAATTATTAAATTTAGAATTAAATTAATTTTAGTTCGGTAATTCTGCACTGTGTCAATTAAATACAAATGAAAAAATTAAGTTAGATGTATTTTTTATTTTCAATATAGTAACATCATTAAAACCAACCTTTGAATAGTACCATCAGTTCCATGGTTTGATTTCCAGCACTCGAGACTTGTTTATAGGTTCAGAGAAGACCTAAAACTCCAGATGAACCTTGCAACACCAGTGCTTATGAACCAGCGGTTCATATGTGCCATGCCACCGATATCTGCTTTTCTAGATAAACTGTTCAGTGCCTACCATACTCAATACAGTCTCCCCAGGACTTCCATTGCAGTCGTGTTTTATATCCTGTGATGTTTCAGTGCCCCTCATCCATGCTCTTTCTTTGCAGCCCATTGAAATGAAAGCCTGAATGTCTAATAGATGTGGTGACAGCTGGCAGCAGAGAAGCATATGGCAAACCATGAGAGCTGTTATGGAGAAAGGTGTCTTATCTGAGGAAAATTGTACATGGGAGTTACACTGTGTAGAAAACACATTTGCATCCTGACACATACCCTCTTTTGCTTTGCTATACCTGTTCCTTCTATCTGATGTTGAACAGTAGCATTGATTTTTTTGGAAGCCAAACGCATATACATAAAAGCCAACATCATCTCCACAGTGTCTCAGGTAGATGTTGAGGCTCACACTTCTACATCTTTGCACTATGGTTGCTACGTATTCCAGCAGTTCCTTTAGTAGATTGTCAGAAACTGACTTTTCTCTTCAGTGTGATTTTTTTTTTTTCCTTCTTCATCTTCTTTTTCAGTAGAGAAAATGTGTGTTTCTTTTAAGATGTTCCTGAAACCCATTTGAATTTACTGCAAATATTACTGTTGCTGTATTAATCAGAGAAAAAATATCAAATAATATAGAAATATTATCTGTGCTTTACTACTTTTGCTAAACAATAATTGTCATTTGCTAGGACTTCATTCATTTATGGGCTTCAGTGTTTCCTGTAATAATTAAATAGAAAGACTGATAGTGTTATAAAAACTACTCTTAGCTGATACTGTTATTTCCAGCTACAAGCTAAATTGATTTTCTCACAGATCCTGAAAAGCCAGAAGATTTCAAAGCAGTATAAAATGTTTTTATTAGAAATAACTATTGTATAATTACATTGGATTTGAGGAATTAGTAGCCAGAAATGATCTGTACAACAGTTTTAGTAGGTGCGTAGTATAACATATAATTTTATTTGCAGAGTAAGGCAGCTGGAAAGAAAACAAAGGTTTACCATATTGCCAAGGAGATCATGAGCTCAGAGAAAGTGTAAGTGTCAGTGCTAAACTTAACAGCTAGTCAATTTAATTTAATTCAGTTGTGCAAATAAAATGTAACTATTTGCTTTTTCTTGTTTTACTGATAGGTTTGTGGATGTGCTAAAGCTCTTACACATTGTAAGTACCAAAAAAAAAAAAAGGTAGTTTCCTCTTCTGTTTGTTTAATCTGTTCTATGTCTAGCCTTTATTGTAGTGAATGTGACTTTTTTTCTGCTGTGTTTACATGTTCAACATATAAAAATTAATCTAATTAAGCAGAATTTTTAAAGTTTCAGATTTTATATAATGGACAAATATTTTGGTGGTTCCTTCTGCATCTTAATTAATGTATGCAGTCTTCCAGCTGAGTGGGCATTGCTTGAATATTGAAAATGGAATGTATGTCCATTTATGCTAATCATCATCATATTTATAAGCCAGCTTGTACCATAGCAACCAAAATAAATCTTTGATTAGAATAACTTTTAAAGTAGTGGGAAGAGGCAGGAACGATTTACCTTTAGAAATAGTATATAAAAACACACGTTCTTTAGGTAACCTGACTAATTGGCTCTAACAGTGCATCTATCACCATGGCAGCATATTTTGTGGGCTGCAATTCTTTGACAGATGCTTGCTTTCTGATAACAGCTGTGATTGTAGTGCATGCAATGTGTTGTCCACAGCAAGGGTTAAGTATTTATTCTACGCTTATGCAGACCAGTCATCTGTTAAACGTGCTGTGTTGAAGGTGATAACAATAAATTAATGAAGAATTTAGCTTTCTTTAGGTCCGTTTTGTGTGTTTTTTGTCGACTTCTAAGTGATATGTGTTTGTACCATTTTGTCACGCTATTAAGTGCAAGCATAGTAATTTTTTCTCCTTGGGCAATAGAAGTGGTTATATTGCAAACAGATGCGTTGGTCTATCTCGGTCTCTTGAGAAGCGTGTTCTGTGAAACTGGGAACAAAGGCTCTTACAGACGGATGTATACAGTTCTGTAATACAGAGGTCTTTCAGGAAACAAAAAACTTACCACACCACTCGCTGATTCCTCTTTTGCTTTCCATTTTAGTAATTGATTTTCTTATTCTGTTCAAGCTCGGTTTTTAAAAGCTGGGTCAGGCAGTTGCGGCCAATGTATAATTTATATTCAACATGGTTTCTAGTACAGAACTCAAGCTTCAATACTGGTTAAACGAAGAGAATTGTCCCGATGAGCAGAGACAAGTTTTAAGCTATATGATTTTTAATTATCATATTTCTCAGGCATATAGCTTATGTCTTAAAGGTGTTTGCGCTTTTTAGCATACCATTCTTCAGGTGACGCGCGCAGTACTGGAAGGAAAGGCCGTTGGTGAGGAGGATGCAGGCAGGCAGAGGAAGAATGTGGGAGAGGGAAAACAGTAGGGCGATTAGGAAGTTTCTGGGATAAACTATAAAGGTTGTCTGCAGAGTGTAAATGTGCAGTGCTGTAGGATGTTTTTGCTTTGTTTTAATGGAAAACTCACAGCTCTGTTCATGACACTACGCTAGTTTCTAGCTGCCAGTTACAAACCATGAGAACTGTTTTTGTTGGCCAGCAATAACAATCGACATGTGTTCAGCTTGGTCTAACAGAGAGGATGCTAGGCTGGGAGTCCGGGAAATACCTTGTCCTCAACTTGTCCGTACGCCTGCAGCATGAACCTGGGTGAGTGTCCTCGTCAGAGTGGGCACCAGTTTTGAGGCTCTGCACGTGTGCATTCTGCATTACATAAAAATTGCCATATCTGATAAAGGTTGCAGAAACAGATTGGTTTTTATTTCCACAGAGTGGTATGCCTGGGGATTTGCATATGTTTGTCACAGACATTATTAAATCTGTTCATTTAATCATATGTTTCTTATGGATACTATTTAAATGTTGATAAAACTATCCTTTTGATTTCATGTGCACTGAACCACTTTGGCTTACTAGCTTCAGTGTCCAGGTTTCCGAGTGCCAGTGAAGCAACCTCTGACAGATTTCTGGAATTAAAGCTTAGATTTTCCACAGGCTGGGCTGTTTTACCCTTAGTAAAGATTTGGCTGGCCAAGTAAGGCTCTGTTACACCTTCTGAACCCTTTATCAGTGGTTTTCCAAAGCATAAATACTTGAAATTTAGTGACTAAATCCATTTAGTAATGATCTGAAATTAACAGTATTCTTCTCAGCCTGTCTTACCAGTGGCAGTTAATGCAGCTCATGGCTCTCTTAGTACGGCCAGGGAGTTGGACTGTTGATGCAAGAAAAAGGTTTTTAAGTTGCTATGGCTTAGAGCATTTGAAGTAGAGTCTAAAGCAGTTGAGAAGGTGGTAATGTGGTTGCAAATTGGTTACAAGTACCAGTGAATTATTTTTTTTAGCGTTTTTTTTTTTCTTTTATATTGACAAAGTCAAGTCAGGTGGAGCAACTCTTCCAAGATATCAGAGTGCCTGTCTGTTTGGACACTGTCGCGCTTTTTAAGTACATGTGGCTGCTTCTGTTGGAGACAGACTACAAAAATTCTCTAGAAAATTATAAACAATTGGGGACACTTCTAGAATATGAAATAAGCTGGTCATAGCAGAGATAAGGGACTTAACTGGCTGCACACTGGCACACTGTCAAACATACTTGGTGAATGGGGTTGCTGGAGGAATCAAACATTAGATGTAATCTTGAATTCTCTGTATAAATGCTCTTTTAGAGGACGAGATTCCAGTAAAATGCTATTAGAAACTCCTGAAAACAAAGAGGCTTAACTCAAACTGGCTCATCTGCATGTATCTTTGTGAGATGGTTCATGTATGGCTTCCAGAGGATAATCAAGGGTTGAGAAGATGCGAGAAGTGCTATTTTTTCCCTAAGGCCACTTACAGGAATAAAAGGAACGGAGAACTGGATGTAAAACATAAGTGGCAGAAACAAGTAAGCTTGTCACCGCTGTCTGAGGTGCTCTGTGCCCAACACACACCTGGTGCTCCTGGAAAAGGAGTAAGGCAGGATTGTGCCATTTGTACCTCTTTGTTGTGGGATTCTTTGGAAATGGTTTGGTTTGCACAAGTGAGAGGACCCCCTCAGCCAGCACCCTGTTGCTGTAAGGGCAAGCTGCTTGGCTTATTTGCTGTGATTTCTTTTGTACTTTTTTGTTTCTGATTTTGTTGTTTTGCCAAAAGCCACCACTCTTTTTTGTCCTTGCATCCTTTTTGATTTTGTTTTCCCTCTCCTGCTATGGTATGGGCAGTGAGGTTTCTGGTCCAGCAGAGGAACATGCTTTTTGGGGGATGGCTCCTTCCACTCCAGGGCTTAACGTGTGACTTTGTGCTGTGTGAGTCAAGAAAACCTTAGGCTTGCAGGCTTTTGCCTGAGCCTTTAGATCTGTGCTTCTGACTTACACCCCAGTTCTATCCTTATTAGGACTCTGAGAGCAAGTAGGAGGTTGTCAGGAGGCACCTGTAACTTTTCTGCAGCCACAAGATCAGCCTCTTATTGGAGAAGGCAGATAAGAAGTCAAACTTTTTTTTTCCCTTATTGTGTATCCTTCCAGAGGCACTTAGGAGAGTGGGAAATTCTGTTTTAATATGTTTCCATTTTCAGAAGACATTTGAAAAATTATATATATAAACTATGTATATAATAAACTTGGGCTTTTTGTATATTGTAGCCAAATGCTATGAAAAATAATTCATAGTAGATTTACAAGGAGAATGTACTAGGCATATTGAGGAATAAAATAGCTATGGCTTTTGGAGCAAAGGAAGTCCTGACCTCTGCTCCTGGCTTACAACTGACCTACTGTTTGGCTGTGAAAAATGCTCTCAACCTCCAACTCCTCTTTCACTAACTGCAAAACTTTAATATTTGACCAGTCTGTGGTGAATATGTTGATAAATTTTTAGTCTACTAAGTGCTTTTAAATTGCTGATTGAGGCATTTGATAATGAATTGCAGCTGTAGTCATCTTATTAAAAAGGCTAATGAAATAGTTTGGGTTTGGAAGGGAACATTGGACATCTACCCAGCCTTGAAATAACAGTCTGGGAATATGCCACAGTTATATCATTGATTATTGTAAAAAGCGAACTATATTATATTGTTAAAGACTTATTTTACTACCTGAGAAAAAAGTGTGGAACTTTTTGACAGCTTTCCAGAAGCAATCTCATATGTTTGAAAATGTCATGATCCACTGCTCTTACTCATAGTCTTCATTAACTATCATGGCTATAGTTTAACTTAACAGTCTATGGCTAATATAACTCTACTTCAGACTGCCTATTTATATTTTGAATAGTGTATTTGTGAAATCTTCTGTAGCAGTCGTGTTTACAGTTTGTCACATACAGCAGCCTGGCTGTTCCCCAGAGCGTGAAACTTCCTCCCCTTCCCTCCTCCCTCGCGTAGGATGTGTGTGTATTCCTTGAAAATTGTCCAAGCGCAAATATATTTTTTTTCCTTAAATTAAACTGATATTTGAGCTTTCTGCAGGTGTATTTAGCTGGGAGTTGTACCTCAGCGGAAGGGATTATGGCTTGTTTTTGCTTTGCTGATGGTATGTTCTAGGAGAACAGATCCAAGACGAATATTGGTTGAAGCCTTAGGAGTAAAATATGTGACCACGTTTAGATCACGTAGTTCTTTCTCTTCCCGTTAAATTTACAAGCAGTTTTAATTTAATCCATTTGAAATTATCTTCATTCAGCTATTAGATACCTCAAGGTGCTCTTAACCCAGTTAGCAGCTGAGCGAGGATTTAGTCTGGTCAATACCTATTCTGGTTTACAACTAAACCTGTTCCTTTGCTCCCTAGACTGATGTGGGCAGGTTGCTTCGCAGTGCACTGGGAATCCTCTGCTGGAAAGAACTGAGAGGGACTGTGAGTCAGGGCCTTTGCAGAGGGGAAGTGCGTGGGCTGATCACAGATGATTCACAACATGGTCAGAATTATTTCAGATATCAACTGCCCTTTGCTTATTTAAGGAAGCTGCATTGAAGGAGGGGTGGGAGGAAACAAAAGCAGCAATGGTGGTATCCTCTTCAAATACTGTTTAAAAGCTGAACAGCTCTAGAAGGAGTGTACACTAATAGAATAAATAAAATTCCCTAAACATTTTCAAGTTGGGAATGTCTTATCAAGCAGCAATTCAGCAACAATATAGAATCATAGACTGCTTTGGCTTGGAAGGGACCTCAAAGATCATGTAGTTCCACCCCTCCTGCCATGGGCAGGGACACCTTCCACTAGACCAGGTTGCCCAAAGCCCCATCCAGCCTGGCCTTGAACACTGCCAGGGATGGGGAGTCCACAGCAAAACTTCTCTGGGCAACCTGTTGCAGTGCCTTACCACCCTCACAGTAAAGTATTTCTTCCTTATATCTAATCTAAATCTACCCTCCTTCAGCTTAAGGCCATTACTTTGTCCTGTCACTACGTATCACTGTAAACAGTCCCTCTCCAGCTTTCTTGTGGGCCCCCTTTAGGTGCTGGACGGCTGCTATGAGTTCTCCCTGGAGCCTTCTCTTCCCCAGCCTGAACAACCCCAACTCTGTCAGCGTGCTTCATAGCAGAGGTGCTCCAGCCCTCTGATCATCTTCATGGCCCTCCTCTGGACTCGCTCCAGCAGCTCCATGTCCTTCTTGTACTGGGGCCCCCAGAGCTGGATGCAGTACTCTGGGTGGGGTCTCATGAGAGCGGAGTAGAGGGGCAGAATCACCTCCCTCCACCTGCCGGTCATGCTTCTTTTGATGCAGCCCAGGATACAGGCTGTATCAGAAGCCTTTAAAACTGCCTAAGCTAGATTTTGATATGGACAATATCCAGTGGGATGCTGTCTTAGTCTAGTATAGACTTAGTATAGACTAAGACTGCTTCTGGCTTGAAAAGAATGTGCTTTCCAGGGACGGTGATGAGTGCTGTCCTCTTAAAGTAGCTGTGTGAAGACAATTGCCTTTGCCTAAGCAGTAAAAAGCGGTATCAGAAGATTATTATTGGACCTGAATACAGTAAACAGTAAAACAGTAAACTGTAAACCAGCACTTCAGAAAGTGAACAATAGCCTCTCTGCTTCTGAAAGGAAAAATTATCCTGCTTAGAAGCTGGGATGATTCGGTATAACTAGTATAATCTTTTGTTTTCTGTTGTGCAGCATACAAAACTTTTGTCTGAGGTGGCAAATAGTGTTTTTCAGTGAAATATGCACATTAATTCCAAAGCATGGCAAGTTGTTTAGGGTGGGTTTTTTATAAGTAAGATTGTAATATTTGAAAGGCTCATTTTAAATTATAAACCTCTGTCTTTAAAATTCATTGTCATGGATTGGTACATTGCTTCAAACAGAATAATTTCTGGGACAACTCAGGTGATTGAACAGACTGCTGAAAGCATTGTTACGTACTACTATATGCTAAATATGTTTGTAACATGAATCACTTCGTGCAGGTATATATAGATATCAGAGCAATGTGTATATTATTTGCAACAGCAGTTCTGTTTTTATTTAGCAGTGAACAGATTTAGTTTTAGAAGGAATTAGGTTCTGGTGCATGAAATTACTATTACTGCAATTTCTAATTTCTAAGTCATTCACCTACTGTATAAAAAGTTGTCCTTGTCTGAATACCTTCCACCCTTCGGAGTGAAATTTCAGGGTTTACTTTTTAGGTTAACATTTTTTATATTTGGTCATTAAACCAGACCTATTCTGTGTTTTGTCCTCTTGGACAAGCAATTACTTTCTCCGAAGGCCAGTACCTCCAAGTGTAAACACTGTTGACTCCAACCTTGTTACATTTGTTTGACTTTTCCTACCCACCCCCCCAGGCATGTGCTCTCTGCCTTCAACTCTTAAGTTTATCTCAAGATGAACTTGGCATGACAGTTACTTCACACCCACTGCCAGGTTAAAAATAAAACTTAAAATGATTACAGTAACAAATGCATTGTACTGTTCTGTAGTGAAGACTTGATAATCAAAAAAAAAGGCAAATGAAAAGCATTGAGGTTTAGCTCTTTTGTTGTTTAGCAGGCTGGTTTGCATCATTTGAAAGCTTCACATTATCTTTCTTCCCTGCGTTTCCTCTCTGTAGGGCTTCCTCTGTTTACTCCGTTGTGGAGGGGGACAGAGGGAATGATGAAACAAAGTTTTGGTTGGCTGTTTTAATGATGCAGTCTTTCATGGTGTGATCCAGAGCCTGATGAACCTGATGGACTTTGGATCAAGCCAGTCAAAAAACCAAATCTGTATTTGGAAAACATCCTGCAGACTCTTTGAATGCTGTATCTAGAAGTTAAATAAATGCTCTTAACTACAAATGACATTCCTGTCTTATCTTCTGGTACTTAAACCTGGCTCCCTGCTCTCCTTTTATTGTTTGGTCAGGGAAAAGCCTGGGTTGTTGATAACACTACAGAGAAAACTGCTTTTCTTTTCATCGTGCAAATAGCCTTATAACATTCAGACAAAATTCTTGTTTCATCCCATAGCAAAGTACATAGAGTATATTATTGTGTGTGCATGTGACTGGGGGGTGGTGTAGAGAATATTATCATAATATGATGATGCATTTTGCATGAAGCTCTCCAGAATGCCTCATTTGAGCTTTTGCCATTGTAATTCCATGTATCATTTCAGTGTTAAGCAATGCCCTAGGGTCAGGAAAACCCATAAGATGCAGCTGGTAGTTAACCTATATGTCACTAGTCTGCACAGAGGATGTAAAACAGAACATTTCCATATGAATAACGCCATCTGTTTTTTAACTCCCTTGCATTTAGTTCTCAGCCTTCCCCCATCACAGCCATCGTCCTGTATCTCCTTTCAGTTTCTTGTCATAACTCTGCCCAGTCACAGCCTTCATGACCCAGAGGGTCACAAAGCAAGAAAGTGTGTCTGGAGCTCACGCTGCCATCAGAGCTGATGTAATGAGGAGAGAGGGCAAGGGAAAGTTGAGACTTAAGTTTGAGAGACCCTAAATAGTGCCAGATGCTGGACTGATGAGATAGCTGTTAAGACGTGTAGTAGTAGACCTGGGGAGGGGGAAGGAGGGGGCTTAATTTTTGTTTCTCCTCATCCGTCCATTTCTCCCCCCC
>VXBL01004113.1:1079405-1116396 GCA_013400195.1 Aramus guarauna | reverse complement strand
CTACAGATTTTCGAAGGCAGGCATGGACCCCAAGCACATTTAAAATATAACTCATCTTTGTACTTAGGAACACATTGGTCACATTCTGAGGCCACATATAGATCATGCACACATTATCAGCTTTCACAAACTTAAAAAGAGCTGTTACGGATTGTCTTTTTTCTGCTGCTGCCCAAATTCAAGTGAGAGATGATAATACAGCACACCACCTAATCTGAATTTTCATTTTTGTCTGTTTAGACAGTATTATTTTTCAAGTGAAATGCTACATTGTCAACCTTTTCTGAAAATTGTGTTTGCATGTGTTTAGGGAAAATACCTCACCTAATGGATGCTGAGTTTCATTATGGATACAATCCTGGCCATATTGACTTGTGTGGGGCCAAGATTTTAATTCTGAATAGTTTAATGAGGACCAATAAGCCTCATCTCTGTCCTGTTGGGAGCTGGTTATAGCACAAAAATGCTACGAGATGATCCTTCAAGTGTAGGTGGGGTTTTCCTCCTCCCCGTATATGTTTCGAAGGCACCAATGTTGGTTTTGACCATTATTAACAGTTGAAATCTCCTGGTCCCTGTGTGTTCTTACAATATATTTTTGTTAGCTGTCAATTTTCCTGTATATAGAAGAGCCGCTACATATAGTAACTTTGTGATGCTACATTTTAATCCGAGGCACGTCTTCTGAAAGGACATTTGTACATGACTTATGGAAACTAGTATGATTTTAAAATAAGATATTATGATTGTATTAGTTGATACAACAGTTTTACTTTTGACCCAAATTTTAGCAAGAAGATACTCAAGGCTATCAACACCTTTGCAGATAGAAGCTTCCCTCTTCTCAGTTTCCTTGTATGTAGTACCAGCACATTTCTTAAGGGTGTGTTATAAAAATAATGAACAACTTCTACAGCAGGCATGCAGGAGCAAGAAAGTAAAGCTCCAGCATCAAACCAAAGGGATTAAGGCAGTCCCAGGGGAGTAAGTTGAAGCTGCAGAGAAACATAACCCAGATGGTACCCGCCTTGCCTTCGGTAATAGGGAGCAGTGCCTGGAATGTCTGCAGAGAAAATGCTTGTCTGTGTTGGTGCTTTGAAGGCTGCTCGCTCATGGGAAGGGGGGTTTCTGTCCCTTTTGTACTCTGGCAGGATTTCCGGGACGCTGTGGCACATGCCTCTAGGCAGCTTGGAAAGCCAGTGGTTGAAGACAGAATCCTGAATCAGATCCTGTACTACCTACCTCAGCTGTACGAACTCAATCGGGACCTCCTGAGGGAACTGGAAGAGCGATTATCTCACTGGTGACTATCAATAAAGGGATACTACTCCTTTGATGTTGTTGAAATTTATCTGTGGGGCTTATGTGACTCCATGTGACCACAGTTTGACTCGTTTGTGTTTCACTTGCCTCCTTAAATGACAGAATTGACTTTGAAAGGACAGGAGATAATTTTCTGCTTAGATGTACTTTTTGCCATTAGAAGCATCCAGAAAGGTCCAGAAGGCATGTCAACACCTGTTTTTAGTATTCACACTTTTAAAATTTAAAATTTCATTTTTAATTGAAAGTTCTGGTCCCTGCATGGGCATGGTAAATGGACTGATTTCCTTAGAGGAAAAAGAGGACTGTCCTGAAGATCGGTTTGCATTTTAAAGGCAGTTGAGATCTACTAACCAGACACAGTACAGATTGACAGTTGCAGTCCCACTGAAGTCCATTCTCAATTACACTGGTGGGTGGATCTAAATCAGCTATACAAAGCATACTGACAAAGGCACTGAAATGGGTAAAGACTGTAATCCCATGCTTCCTATTAAGGGATGGAGACTGTGGCTTGAAGTTTGAAGATACATCTCCTCGGAAGTCCAGCTTGTATTAAGGTGTACAAATGGTTCAAGACCATTTTAAGCAGACTATGTATCCAGTGGTTGTGATCTAACGCTAGTGTTAGATGAAAGTGTGCCTGATAAGATTTTTCAGAGTAGCTACTGAGATGGATGCCTATCTGCTGGACTGTAAGCTTTTTGTTCAGAACATAACATGGCACATCTTACTGTGAAAAAGATTGATGTTTTGCTGTAGAGTTAAGATACACACTCTTTTGAGCTCTTTCTAATTGCTCCGTTCTTGTTTCTAGGCTCGAACATCAGAGAATTGCTGATATATTTGTGAAAAAGGGTCCCTATTTAAAGATGTATTCAACTTACATCAAAGAATTTGATAAAAATGTTGCACTGTTAGATGAACAGTGTAAGAAGAATGCAGGTTTTGCATCAGTAGTCAAAGACTTTGAGGTACTGTAGTCTTTTGTAAGAAATATCCTATTTTATGGCTTTTCAGCAGTTGTGGTCTTCCATAAGGCTCTAGAGATCATCTTCCAATTTGGTGTTGTGGGGTTGGGGTTTTTTTTTCCTTCTGGTTTTTTTTTGTTTGTTTGTTTTGGGTTTTTTGGGGTTTTTTTTTGTTTTTTTTCCCTGCAAAATCTTGGTTTGAGACTTAGTAGGGTGGAAGTGGAAAGAAGTAAATTCAGATTTTGGCTACCACTGTGAGATATGATAAAGGACCTTGATTTTCAAAAAATGCAGCACTTGCTACAAGTTACATGTAAGACATTAACAAAATCCCTAGTTGCCTTTTTTTTTTTTTTTTTTTTAAGTTTAATCTTCTGGTCATACTATGCACTGATTAACTGTCCTATTTTAACCAGGTTGATTTCTCTACCACATCATAGGGCAGTAGCTTACTCATGGGAATGGTGTTTCATTTCAGTTGGAAACATGAAAAAGTGAATGTTCTGGTCTGCATATTTCTGGAAGTTTCAAACCCAGTACATGCAGCAATCAGAAGAAAGCTGATTCATTTCTCTAAAAGCATTGCCAGATTTTTACATAATTCCCTTAAAACAAATCAGAGAAGAGGTGCAAGCTCCCTAAGCACATACATGATCCACGCAAACTATTAGTTTACCTCCTATTACATGGGCTTCCCCTTGGGTAATCCCTGCTCTGTTTGCTTAGAGTAGATCAAAAGGGTACTTACAGTGGGCAAAGGAAGAGCTTGAGGTACTGTCAGCAAATGCAGGAAGGAGATAAGAGGCCTTTTTAAGGACAGATGCACATTATTTTGAATGCAAACTCAAGCTAATTAACATTTTGAAGCATGGATCTTTTAATTCTGCCTGGTCTTTAGAGGTGTGGATTAATTCGCAAACTATTAGTGAGCACTGCTGTCTTCTCTGCCTTTCTGCCTGATGGGCATTGACAGCAATTACAAAGGAGCAGGTTGCCCTTGACACTGGTGTTTCCTTTATTTCTGGGAAGCTTCACCTCTCATCCTTTTAAGCAAAAGCACCTGTTTTTAATCCACAGAGAGCATGAGTGCTTACCAATATCTCTTAACTCATGATTAATTTTGCATACGATCTCCCACACAGGGAAATTCTTGCTCTGTGGTACAGTGTAACACTTGGGTAGTCTCATCTCTTCAAGACAAAGCTTATCCGATGTAATCAGTAGTTGTTTTCTTTTGTTGGAACCCTTGACTTCCACGGAATCGTTACTTATTTTGGGTGTTTCTTTCAGCTGAGCCCCCGCTGTGCTAGCCTGGCCCTGAAACACTATCTGCTCAAGCCAGTTCAGAGGATTCCCCAATACAGGCTCCTGTTGACAGGTACAGTCAAAAGCTCTTTTACAAGCTTACAAAGCTGGTCTTCACACATCCCAGGAAACTTGTTTTCAGGCGCTTGTATGTGTAAAACATGTTTATCTGACTGAGATATGTGAAGCTTTTTTAAAAACATGGCATGGGTTTAGAGGCTTTCTTTGTTAAAATTGATTACAAAAAGATACACAAGCAAGGTGCTAATATTCCCAGTGCTGTGATGTGTTCTCTGATGGTCTGTTCAGCAGCACTTGGAAAACATGAAACTGGTGGTGTTTTTTGTTTCTGTGGTGATAGAAGCCCATTATTTCCTTAGAGGATTGGAATGCTCCTGTTTTGCTTTGGGTTTTGGTTTTTTGGGGACTGTTTTTTGTTTATTTTTACAAAGGAAAAAGATAGGATGGAAAATTTGGACTAGGAGAAGGAAGTGAAAGATGTCTTTGCAACTGTGAACTTCTGCAAGAACTTAGCCATTTCTTGCCCATCCAGACGTTTTGTCTATAAAATCCATTATCTTTTAAAGGCAAAATGCATAGTTTTAGTGTTCATTACCAGTAAGTGGTTAAGACTTGTTACAGGGGCATTGGAGGCTGAAGAGCTGGCTTGAGGATAGGAAATCTGGGCTCTATACCCTCCTCTGGCACTGACATGTTTGGGTGACCTTGAGCAAGTCATGTCCATGATGCAGTGCTTTCTTTTCTGTAAAAGGAGGGCAACGATAGAGGCCTCCTTTGTGAAGTATTTTGAGATGTGTTTGTTGTAAGAAGGGGGGGGGGATGGCTCCTGTAAGGATTTGGAAATACTTAAGGCATTGTTTTTGAAAGCTATTGGTTCTTGATGAGCAATTTAAAAATAGCCTCTGTTTATGTGGTAACTGCAAAATAGAATGCTCTGTGACCTTTATTTTTGGCTCTGTAGCAGCTTATTGGCATTTCCCCAGCAAGTACTTAGACTAGTGATGCTATGGGAGATACAGCCTTAAGTGTTATACAGCAGTTACCAAGTTATTAATCTTGACTGTTTTCGTTTTGATCATCTCATTAAAGCACAGGTGTTGAAAAAAGGGTGAAAAGCCCTTACTACATGGACTACTTTGTAGGGGAAAGTCTTAGTGACTCTTAATTGATGAAATCAAACCATAAAATGGCATTTGGGGAGCTGCTTTATTTTAAATGCTGACTTAGGGTATGGTATAAGCTTGTTATACACTCCAAAATCAGCAGAGCTTTGGATAAGTTCAAAGGGTTTAATTAAAAAGGTTGAACAGAGGATCAGGATGGAGTAAATGTCTTTGTCAATATATATAGCAAAGTGAAAGGTGTCAGGGGTGAATGGCAGTGAAACAAAACTCAGATGTTGAAGAGGAATTTGCCATGACCATTAACTGTCATTGTGGCTGGAACATGCAGATTTAGACCTGAAAACAGTCATTTTGTGGCTGATGAGTGTTGCTGGGGGTGTCCCCAGTCTGCAGACCTTACTGTGGCTGCCCAGCTTTAAATACACCTGCAAATGCAAAGGCTGTTGCAGTAATGGGATTGCAATGCTGGCTGCTGATTTGGGAATTTTCTCTTGTTCCATTGGAGCAATAAAAGAGGTCAGAATAAGAATTTAGTTATGCTGGGGCTGGGGAGTGTTATTTGGGATCTGTTGTATTTTCAGTCTGCAAAATCTATCATGCATTTCCTTTTTCCTTGAGATTCTTCTCACTCTTCCATATCTCTGTGGATGACCCATCTGCTATGTTACCTTCCAGCAGCTCTGCGTAATATTGAGCAATCTCTATATAAACATGTGCTGCAAAACCTTTGGAGGACATGCAAAATATTTGGATCTCTTGTTGCAGTGGGTGAGATGCAGTGATGCAGTGGCCACGCCAGCCGAAAATGGGGGGGGACCTGTGGGGAAGGGATGAGGGGGCAGCGGGAAAGAGCAGGGGAGCGAAAATAATCCAGGAAACGAAGCTGCTAGGGCTGAGTCAGCAGGGATTTCTTCCTATTTAGATGTTCTGTGTCAGTGGGACAGCTTTGTACTGGTAACCTGCTGCTACATGGTCACATCACAAGATTGTGGCTGTGCTTTGAAGTGGAGTTACTTTTATGCTAACAAAAGCAGGAGCAGGTGGACTCATAAATCAGCCAAGGAGAGGCGCAGCTCAGCTGTGTTTCTGTTTTAATTGTACAGCTCTTCCAGTCCAGCAAGTGAACTTCCACTTCTCCACATACTGGCCCCAGCTCTATACAACAAATATTAGATGGGGTTTTGGGGATGTTAATTAGAAGCCTCTGATTTCTAATAGAAATGAAGGAGAGGTGATTCTCTCCTCCCAAAAACCTTTGATTTGAGTAGATGACTTGAGACTGTACAATATGAACAGGGTCTTTGTTGTCGTGGGATAAGCATCTCCTCTTTTTCTCAACATAAGGTTTGCAGATAGAGAACCTTTTATTATCTTTAACTGGAATATAGTGAGGGGAGGCTGAGGGGGATGAAAAAACAAGCCTTTGAGCACACTGCTCCTTTGCAAGTCGGAAATAAAGTTGTCAGACTTGAGGCCAATTACGTGTTGAGGAACGATTGCTTTGAGTTTAATGTAATTAAATTAGACAACCTGAGACAAAAAATAGTTAATGAAGCAGAAGAGAATTTTTAGCAGGAGAAGCTATAGTCGCTGTCCCCAGCAAGAAGGAAGAGAGAAGTGCTAGCTGCTGTCAGGTAGAAGCAAGGCATAAGGCAATTTTATTCCTCGCAGAAGCAGTACTTGTGTGCTTTTGTGTTGATTTTTGTTGTATTTTGGAGTATCTAGCAGAGATATGAATTTTAATTTCTAAGTCTGCCTTTCTAAAGGTATGCTTAAGGTCTTCCTAGTCTGAACAACTAAAGTACATTTCAGAGAGGAAAAATTTTGGCAAAGACAGCAGATACCATTCCACCTTAATGTTTGACTTCTGTATTTATTTTATCTAGGAATATTTTTGCTAAATTTTTACTGTAATGTTATTCATGTCTGTGAAATCCTCTTGTCAGTATAGTTTAAGCCAGTACCTCCAGAATGTTGTTGCAAGCACAGAATTTCCAGTGTCTATTCACAGAAGAGACTAAAAATATCTGTGCTTCTCTGAAGCTGAGTTTTAGTTATGAACTGAGGTCCACTTACCAGATATACGTAGAGAGTATTAAGATGAAAATTATGTAAGTATTTATCACTTTCAGTATTTTACAGTTGCAAGTTTTATTGGCTGTTTCAGTTTTGTCGTGCAAAAGCTGCCTTCATTTAAAACTCTGTATTTAAAAAGGCAGGCAGTTGTGTTAAAAATCTCTAATTTTCCCTCTTCTATTCACTGATGATAGGATTTAAAATGCTAGAATATACCTATCCAAAAATGTTTTTGAGCGATGTAAAGTGTTATCGTTTTGGGGAATGTGTCGTAAAGCATGAATATACCAAGAAACATTTTTTTCCCCGTGTTAGGTCTCTGGATTTAAGTTTCCAGTGCAATTACTTTGGATATTAAATTGGATGTCTCCATGTATTAGGGACAGTTTCTTAGAGTGCCAGCAGCACATTCGCATATGAGTAAATTACACCCACCTCACCTCTTGTTCCCAGCCCGTAGAGGTGAGTGTGTGGTTGGCAGTTTTAAGAAGCTGGTGTTTCTCTATACGCTGCAGGGACTTGTTCTTTGTTCTGGGAGGTCCTACTGGAGTCCTTCACACTGGCCCAGATGAAGATTGAGTTGCAATTGTAAAGCTTTAATTTGTTTGCTTTATGGTGGTCTCTCAAGAGTGCTCTGCCCAGGCAGTGTGGCACAGTGTTACACTGGAATGTCTGGTAGCTACTAGGGCACAAGATATTGAGGGACGTGAAAGATGGAATGTTTATGGAGTGTAGCTGGAGAGGTTTTGGTGCCATGTCAGACTTGTCTTAAAAGATCACGTGTTGACCAGCGCCTGCTAATGAATGATCAGACAAACCTTTTAGAAGAGCAGAAAGCTGTGGGTGTTCCATGGCCCAGCCAGCCAGACCTCCCGGTGCTTCCTCCCTGCTTCCCTGCAGGAGACCCCAGCAGTTCCTCCTCCTTCACGCCAACCTGCTCTTCATGCTTCTCTCTTGGATCCTCCCTTAGGTCTTTGCCAAAAGGTAGTATTTCACCACCAAATATTTCTGTTCCTGTAGTTCTGTTTTTCTGAAAGCTTTCATTAACTGTGACAAGATTTCTCACTCTTCAGAGCATTTCTACTGCAGAAACATGTTTCATAATTCCCCCTCCTTTTTTTTTTTTTTTTTTTTTTTTTTTTTTTTTTGGCATAAGGAAAAGATTACAATATACTGAGCGATCTCTGAGGGGCATACACGAAGCAAGACATCTTATGAAGGCAGGAACAATTGGCTCCTGATCCTTCTTGAGTACAAGGATGAATTTGGGTAGGGCAAGCATATGGGAGTTGAACTATTTCACTCCTACATGAAACTTGTACAACTGCAAAGCTAAAACCGAATGCTTGCTACATCACATATGATTAGTTTTCAGTAGATCTGCCAGAATCTTAATACCTCATTTAAAACGTAATTATAAATCAGTATTTGTTGATATTATCAATCTAAGATGTATATTTCCCTGAAAGTTTTTGATTTGGTTTCTTTCAATTTTAAGCAGTTCAAAGCTGTAGTTTGTAGATAATAGATACTTGACTTTTTACTGAGGAAATATATTAATCTTTGATAGGATATTGTACTTTTTGGTGAACTAGACACTCGACCATGGAATGGAAACTCGAGGGGGATGTTTTTCTGTATAGTCATACATTTGGAGTTAATTTTAGCTAAGTGAAATAGATTTTAGAAGTCCCAAGACTGTAATGGATTGAGGGTGCCATCTTGTGGTTGAGGAACTAAATTTATGATTGAAAACAAAAAATGTCTATTTGAACATTTGGGGGGGGTATACTACTTTTATTATTGAAAACTATTAATCATAATCAGATCCTCTGTAATGGACTACCTTTTTTCTTAGCTCCTATAGACAAGTTAGATGCTCAGGCAAATATCTGTAATTTTCAAAATTGTTTGCATAAGCTTAAATCTAAATGATTGCAAGTATGTACTATTTTTCACTTGCTTGTTTTGTTCTGGAATAATATATACAGTATATCATTTATCTTTGGAGAAGGCCACTGCTTCAATAACCTTCTCTTTCCTGAGCAAGATATCATGATATACTTTTATTACTGAAACACTACTTTTCCTTTTGTTATTACTTTGACAGATTTAATGATTAAGTAGTAGGTCTTTGTGGCATAGATCTGCCTGAAAAGCAGATTTCCAGGAAAAAGGTGGGGTTTACTACTTTCTGGTGTTGTTTATTTCTTTAACAAAACTATTTCTATAATTTTTTTTCTTTATACAGATTATTTAAAGAATCTTTTAGAAGAATCTGCAGACTATAGGGATACTCAAGGTAAACATCTCTTTAGATTAAAGAAATAACAGCTTATGTACATATGATGATGTTTCTAAATTTTAAATGCATGCAAAATGCTAAGCCAGTAATAGAAATGTTTTCTACTTAGTTCTAAGCTTCTCAGCAGAGATACTGAAAGATTGCAAACTTGTGTTTCAAAAAAATTTGGAGCTGACAGTGGCATCAGCTCACCCTTGAGTTGAAACCAAGAGGTGAGTGAAGTTACCACAGGCAGTTTAAGCAGACATTTTGGGCACTGCTATTGAAAGAGACAGTCCTTGCATCTGTAGACCTTTTATGATAGGCAGTCTGGTCTACCAGCTGTTTTCCCCCAGCTGTGAGCCTTTCTAGCCTCCTCCTCTCTCTTTGTGCCAAGACAAGCGTTCATGTGGCAGGAGTGAACAAGATCAAGGAGCTGCTCTGGGTTATATTTAACCTGAGGAGTTCTCCAGTTTGTCTTGTCACAAGCTGCACAAACACAAGTGACTTCCACAAGTTTGCCTGCATGCGAGGGGAAGGGAGGTATGAGGAAATGAGATGGAATAGCTGCTGATGGAAGGGGACAGGACTACATGTTTCATGGTAGTTTGGGATTAAGTTGGTTTAGCTTGAGTGTAGCAATGAACCACACATTCAGACTGCTTCCTTCTTCCATGCGTGTGCCTCAGCAGTGCTAAAAATACTCCCAGTCAACGTTTCCATTTCATTTGCATGAGCCTGTCACTTATTTCAATCTCTTTAGTGACATTTGTGCAAGCCCGTTGCCTTTAGGAGAGTTGTGTAGAAGTAGTTGATTGGACTGCACTAAATGAGTGCCTTCAATGCACTCAGCCAAGTTTGCTTTCTTATAGTTTGTCTGCTGATACAGTACTGTGAAATTTATGAGTAAATATATTTCTTAGGATATTTAGGCATATTTGTTTGAATATATTGAAAATATAAGCCAAAAATATTTTAAATGATTGCTCTTTAACAGATAGAAAAGCTGTGTCTTGCACTTCTTATGGCTGTGAACAAACTAATGCTTGCACTACACATTAAATAATTGATCACTTGAAAAGCGAGCAACTTAAATACATATTTTACTTTACCTTTCCTTGTGATTTTTCCAGGTTCTATGGGTTTTTTTGTAGTTCTACCTTCCACAGTATTTTTCTCTTCCTTCACGTGTCAAAACTAAAAGCAGAAGCTTAGTTGTAACAATAACAGTGTTAATTTTATGCTTTTGACATGTTTGATAGTCTATCTGGGTAAGAAAAGAAAATCTAATCTTTACTCACCAAGATCTTTCTTGTGATAATTAAGCTTAACTTAGTTCTGGCTTTGCTTAGTTGGTTAATTCAATTGCAGGGAGGGAGGAAGGTTAGATTTGGTTATGGTTAGTATTCTTGGAAAACATCCCAAACAACACAATTCTTCCTGATGACCTTAATTGGAATACATTACTCCAGCAAAGTGATATAAGAAGTAGAATGCTCTTCCCTGCCAAAAACCACTTTGTGTATGGACTTTGACCCTATAGATTATTTTGTGTTGCTGTTTAGATTAATTTAGTCTTGGCTGTGTAAGTAGCCCTGAGATTCTGGAACTTTCCTTTCAATAACCAGCAAATTTTCTCTAACATTCTTCAATTTTTCTTGAAGTCAATGACTACAATTTTAAGTTTTTAACACATATAATAGCTGATAGATGAAGGAAAGTTTAACACAAAATTCAGGTACTCATTCCTACCTTTGTGAATTTAGCTAAATTTCCCTTCATTGTCTTTCAAGTGGATGGGAGCTCGGGAGTGTTTTGGCTGGAGCAGCTCCAACATTTCCTAGTAGGAGACCACCAGCTATTTTTCAGCAGGCTCAGTTGACATCATGACCTCTGTATCTAAGATATGCGCTATGCTTTTTAACTGTTTGACTCCTGTGCTTGCATTGTCTTGGTGAACAAAAATTCTCCTCAGATTGACTTAGGAGGAGCTTTTTGTTAGCACCTCAGTTTAGTTTCTTATATGGCTTCATGACCTTCTGAACCTTTCAGTTCAGAAGGCTGTATGTTTTTACATGCTTTCTTCCTGAATATGAACTTAACAATAAGGGAAATATATACATTTTGCAGTACTAATACTTTAATGATTCTCTGGAAAAAAACCCCAAGGCTTTGGTTTTACCTGGTTTGGTAGGCTTCTCACTGGACTTTTAAGCAAATATAGTTCCTTTATTGGAGTCCCTGACTGCACTTCAATTACTCAGAAGGTGATAAATGCTTTAGAGACTACATTTTATCAGGGCAGTTGTTCTAGCTTTCAATTAAATGAGTCTTTTTTCCCCCCTGCCTAAGTAAATTACAGGTTTTTGGATAACATCCTTGGATGGTTTCTGTCTCACACTCACTGTTCAGTAATTTACATAATCTTTTTATGTAACCCCTTTCTGCAGTTACACCTTAGCATATATTACAGTTGAGTTGCTAGTTATTTAATATCAGTACTTAATGAAATCCCTTGTCTTTGGTAACTCAGAGAATTTTTTTTTTCTTCTGGTATTAAAAGTTTGAAATTTAGAAATTTGAACTTTTTACTGTTATATTTAGGTGCAGCAAAACTAAAGGCAGAAGAAAGAAATTGCAAAGATTTTTCTATGTAGTCTTCCGTGATTGACGCTGGAGGCAGTTGTGTAAAATGGAAAAATACTTAATCTCTACGTATGACTCAATTAAAATGTTAACTTTTCTGCTCTAAGTTGAGACATTGAAATTAAAGTAATTCTTTGTGTGAGCAACTAGAATTTAATTTTGCTTGTGGACTGTTTTGATTAGCTGTAAGAAATGATTGACGCTGTTGGGTGAAGCAATGACTTGCTAGGGCACACTTATTAAACCACGATCCAAAGACTCTGAGATCTATGGGAAGTGCTCCTGAATGCAGGTCCTTGAATCTTGGCATGATGTGTAAGGGCAATATTGTACCTGTGCTTTACATAACATCAATGGTAACTAGTCTGTATAACAAAAGCATCATTTCTTCATCCTTCAGATGCTCTTGCTGTTGTCATAGAAGTTGCAAACCATGCCAATGACATCATGAAGCAGGGAGTAAGTATTTTGACATATGAAGCTGATTGATTAAAGCTTTTTTTTTTCCTCTTTAAAAAAAAAATCTTGGATGCAAGGGCAATTACTTACCTTCTGCTTTTTCTCCCTGTAGGATAACTTTCAGAAACTCATGCAGATTCAGTACAGTTTAAATGGACACCATGAGATTGTACAGCCAGGAAGGGTAGGTCCTCCAGATGGCATTCAGCAGATTGCAGTAGAAGTACAGCACAGATGACATGCAAGCCAAGTACTGAAGCTGACAAATACCAAGAGGAAAAATGGTCCATCGCTTAATTATTTGGTTCTAACAGTCAAATGAATACTGTCTCTCCATATGTGTATCTTGTTTGTTTGTTTGTTTTAGACATTTATGTGATGAAAACTTAGGATTTTTAGAATATTATTCCTTGCCAAATCTTGCAGGCAGGTTTTTTCCTTTAAGCTTAACCTTGTATTTGTCATGGTTTCAAGTGCAGCATGGAAAACTGTAATGCAGCCATTCATACTAACTTGTAGAGAAATGTAAGGATGTACAGCCTTTCATAGAAAGGGAACCTTGAATCCCAAAACTTCTGCAGCACTTCAAGTGTAATAGTAGTAGTGATGACGACGATGATGATGAAAAAGTCAGCTCATTTGTACAACTTGTGCCCTGTAAGGCTAGGTTTTGAATTGCTCGTTTTAATTTGATAGGTCTTTCTGAAAGAGGGAACACTGATGAAGCTGTCCCGGAAGGTCATGCAGCCACGAATGTTTTTTCTGGTAAGATGCTGTGTATGTTGCTGTGTGTGTAACACTAGTGTAATTTTAAGTGGTTGAAACATTACATTGCAAACATAAGTAACTAGTAACTTCAGGTAGTGGAAAAAATGACCAATAGTTGCTGTTCTACTTGCTCAGTTCTAATTCAGAGAGCTCATCTGTTGCATATACACTAATTTTAATAGAAAACCATTTCTCACTAAAATGTACTGTTTTGAACAATGCTCATTTAAAATTTGACCATTCTTATGAGAACATGTTATCTGCGGTAGTGGGAAAACTAAAACAGTTACTCCATCCCACTTAACCATACCAGATCTTAAAACCTAGAACTCCTCCACTGGTATTGCAGCCTTCTCTCCTTCCCCCCTCCTCTTCTTCCCCTGTACAAGCCTGCTAGCATCTGAGCGGAGCACCGGGCTGGAAGTTAAGTGCTGGGTTCTTTTCCTGTCTCTGCTACTGTTTTGTTTTGATACTTCTGTGCATCTCTGAAGTTTCTGTTTCCACTTGAACCCTTTGTTTATCTCTTCTATTTAGATAGCAAAGCAACTGCTGCTGTGTGTAATTTGTGGCTTCATTGGTCTACAGTCCTGGCTGAAATCTGTCTTGTAGTTACTGTAGTATGATAAATATTTCCCTAGGCAGTCATGGAGGTTGTATTCTAAGCTTGCAAGTGCCTGTCTCATGCTCTGGAGATGACTTTGTAGCATATAAAGCACTGAGATAATTTTAGTTATCTCAGTTAAGGTAGTACTCCCAAAAATCAGGTGCTATCTCAGCCACCAAATCAGATGTTGCTAATTTGATCTGCTAGCTCAGATTTTGTTTTGGGTTTTTTTTGGAGTGGGTTTTGGTTTTTGGATTTTGGTTGGGTTTTTTAGATACAAAAGGTGCAGACTAGTGTTTAGACACTTAAGCAGTGATTTTTCCATTGATCACATTGTGAAGATTTAGTGAGGCTTGTGAAACATTCGGTTATTTTGCAAAGAATCACATAGCAAAAATTTATGAGGCAGTTCAGTTTTCTGGTCTGTATTTATGTGCAGTGAATGAAATTTTGATCCATGTATTGAACAACACACAAAATAATTAAAAAAAAAATCTTAATAGCTGTTCAGTAAGTGCATCAAATGGAGCCAAGTTTGGTAGAACAGGAAACAAACAGTAGGTGTACATTTAAACCAGTAAAATTCACATGGTACATATGGATAAGTTTATCCTTATAATCATAAATTGCTAATCTTAATTTTGCTCTCTCCAAGTTACTGGAATGTTTTGCTTTGAATTAACCATTCAAGCATCCTTTTAAAGTAGTTTGTGATGGTAAACCTGCGTACATAAGAAACATTTTTGTCCTTTTTGACACCCTGTTCTTTGACATCCGTGCACTATTTACTCATGTGCCAAATGTATGTTTACACAAGCAGGATATAAAGACACCTATTGTTATCTAAATTCATACAAGAAAATGTTTCTTGGGTTCTAAATAGAATATAGGAAGTAGAAGATGCCCTTCTGGACAGTTGGTCTCAGTGCTGTATGAGTTCTGTGCTTCAGTAAAATGCATCTGAAATTATCTGTCTCTAAACAGACTTCGGTCATTAAAAAGCATTGCTTCTATATTACAGTTCAATGATGCCCTGTTGTACACTACTCCAGTTCAGTCAGGGATGTATAAACTCAACAACATGCTGTCGTTGGCTGGAATGAAGGTGAGTCCCTTCTTAAAATGAGTCTTTCTCCAAATCTATTTAAACTGAGACCTTCAAATTTTCAAAACACAACTATGTTTATTGTTGGAAAGAGATCTTGAAGATCCTCATGTTACAGAGGAATCCTGCAGGCTTAATGTTTCTTGCATGATGTAAGCTGTGGGATTGCTGTCTAGGTGTCCCTAAAAAACTCTGTTGCCCCAGGATCATCTCACCTGCATTTCATCCAGTATTGGCCTACTCTGAGATAGTCTGCCTACTTATTTTTTGGTTTGTATTTTGTTTAGACTGCTTCACTTTTGCCTTGCAACTGTTTTTTATTGCCCCTACCCAGACATTAGGCTTCTCTGCCTGATAAGCTTCTGGTGGATCAAATCTCCAAGGTTTGTAGAGATCTCCTAACTGTGAGGGAAGATAGGGCTTTTGTTTCTGAGCCTTTGTGAAAAGCATCAAAGTTAAGCCCTGAGCCCCTCTGGGTAGTGATAAGGGACACGCATGCCGTATATTGACATGGTGTCCAATGTGACTAACCAATGCCTCAGAATTAAGCAACTTGTCTCTGGTCCTGTCAAGAAAAGCACCAAGTCTGGCTTCAGTCCACCTGCAGATCTAGTGCCCAGGTCCAAGCTTTCACAGGCAGAGCTGCAAAATCTCTTCTGCCAGCAGATGTCTTGTGGTGGCTCAGAACCACTCTTAAATTTTAAACCTCCTTACGTTTGAAACTTGGTAGCTCAGAAAGGTCAGCAAGATGATCCAGCCCTTGGGGTATTGGGCAGACGCCCCCAAAAAGGCTACATCTTGTCCTGCAGCAGCAGCAGTGCCTTTCTTTTCCCCAGTTGCAGGAGATGCTTTGAGGGCTATGGGCCTGGGAGTGTTGAAGCACAACAGGAGATGTCTGGCAGCTCCTGAGCTTCATTCCCCTGTATGTCGCCAGTGTTTGTATGGGGCCACCGTGAAATAAAATGGTGGGCTGCATGTAATCTTAGTGTAGCTGGGCCCTTGACTGGTGTATGATGATCTACTTCTGAGATTTTTCTCTCCAATATACCCCCTCAGCAATAACAATGTAAGAGATTTTACAGTAAGTAGAACTAAAGCAACTATAAAAGTACTGTTTCAGTGTCAAGTTTTCTCTCTTGACTGAAGGTTAAAAAGCCAACCCAGGAAGCATATCAGAATGAACTGAACATTGAAAGCGTAGAGAGATCCTTCATTCTTTCAGCAAGGTAAGTCTAACAAATGAATAATGATTTAAACCCCATGTGATTTCAAACAGGCCACGCAAGCTTTTTATAGCTTATTTTGCACTTACATAATGAAAAGTTACCCTTGGCTAGAGTAATTACAGAATAGAGGGAATGACAGATGGGCTTCTGGAACTAAGGTAAGCTTTGTTCTAATTTACTTTTGTTCGCATTCAAAATCTGATTTTGAAAATTTAAGTTTATTTTTAAATGGGCCGGCAGAAAGGAAACCTGGTCACATGTAATAAGTTTCACAGATACCACATGAATTTGTAGTCCTTAATACAATTCACCCTGACTTGTAAGGAAGACTGCCCATTGTGAAGTGACAGATAGAAGCACAAAAACTATAGTAAATGTGGCCGGTATTTGAGCAATTTGGGCTTAAGGCTGCAGCTGGGAGGGATTCTGCTGTCCTCAGGACAGTTAGCTGTAAATCAGAGTGAATAAAACTCTTGTCTGGTTCCTCCTTTTCAGCTTAGCTACACCTTCAGAAACTTGAAGTAAACTGAAATATTATCTTCTCACTTCCTTTCCTTGAGAGGAATAAGAATTAAAACTATTTCAATTCAATTAATTCTAGGCTTTGCTTTTCAGTAATTTTTTGTTCTTCCAAAATTACTGATATGCTCTGTCAGTGCATTAACAGGACAGGATATGAAGCATGACAATAACTTTTGATATTATTACTGGTAACTGATACAAATTGGAAGAAGTCATCATGGTCTTTTAGCTAAAATAACAGTGTAATTGAAACAAGAAATGGACCTCAGTGAACCTGAAATTATGGAAATCGCAGCAATTACTGGAGTGATGCTCATCTTTACCAGAAAACAAAATTGTGGCATCAAAAGGATACATGGTCACTAAACCGGAGTGGCTCTGGTCTGCCTTCCCCGAGATGCCTTTAGCAAAGACCTGGGTTTGTGGATTGTTGTTTTTACTGTGTTGAAGCTCGAGTTTTATATGTTCTGACATTTGTGACAGTGCTGATACCAATGAAGACAGACATGTTTTGTCTTTTGTTTAGCAAAGCTGAGCAAGGGCAGACTGCTTCGTTTGGTGTGACCTTGTAAATACTGACACGAGGATGTCTGCACAAAGATAGCAGTATCTTTAGCTGAAGGGTAGACCAAGGTTAACCTTGTCAAAGTAGCCAAAGGAAGTAGCTCAATTGTCTGAGCAGTAGTTATTTACAACAGACTCAAAAGGAATAGTTTTGTCTTTTTTCAACAAATCTAAATGTTTCTTATAGTTCTTGTGCACACTGGGAAAATAAGATGCATTTCACAGTGTAGGGTATGATTCTTCTCCAGTATAATATGAGCAGGTCTGTGCTGCTTAGGTGCCTTGGCGGCTGGGTGTTGCACAGATACATGAAGACATTTATGGGATTGCAGTAGACAGTGTGGATTTATCTCTGCTTGACTCGAAACAGCATTTCACTTTGAATTCAGTCGTTTTAAAAGATTGTAAAATAAATCATTGGAACTTGTGAAAAGATTATCATCTTGAAAAACAACCTACCTACCTATTTTCCACAAAACAGGATAGACTTGTCTTTTTGAGGAACTGATTAAGTGGTAGATTAAAAGCAACTCCTGTGAGTTGCTGGTCCGTAGCAGAAAACCTCTCTATATAACGTTCTCATCAAATTGGACAGAGTTTGTGACATGCTTTTGTCTTGACCTTGAAATTACTGGAATTATCTTCACATTACCAACTAAACCTGCTCTGAGTTGCTTTTTCTTTTTTAGTATTGTTGATCTTGCATCTTTGGAGAGCGTTCAGCTCTGTTATTTTTATACTTGCTGGGAGCTGTGTGTGTGCAAGAGCCCTAAGTTATACAATAGTGACAGACAGAGGTTGCATTTGCTTGGGATGAAGGAGATGCTGGGGGCCACAGGTGTAAATGATGATTTACAGCTTGTTATCTGGCTGCAAGTGAGACCTGGGTCTGTTGTGGTGCAGGAGGGAAACAAGTGAAAAACTACCAGCAATGGGTGCTTGTATATATTTTTTTTCTCCAATTAATAATATTGTTCCTATTGATAAATATCCTGGATGAAAAGAGAATCAGTATCTTGTCAATACAGACTGCATCTTCCTTTTGATGATACCTCATTCTAACTGCTTCTTGGCTCCTATGTAGTAAAAATCTCAACTACAAAATTGTTCAAATTAATCTTATAGGTGTTGGAGACAAATTCCATTTCTGTGGGTTTTTAAATAATAAGCACTATGTGGAGTGTACACCAAATAAGAGATTCTGAAATGATCCTGGGGGCAGAAACGGAGAAGGGAGCAATTAAGCTGGTGAAAAATTGCTAGTAATAAAAAGTAAGCCAGATAATAACAGAAGTATAGATTAATGCCTAGACAAGAGTCTTTGTCGCTTTGGGTTTAGTTTTACTGACTGCATTAGTATTCTCCTTTATCTAGTCTGGGTTGAGGTTTCAGTTTTCCTGGCATATCTGTAGGAATGCGTATTGTTTTACACGGTACAATGCAGTATTGTACTAGCAATGTCTTAATCAGAGAAACAAGTTAGCGCATCTGCACGATACAGCACTGTGCAGAAGTAAAGCTTCGGTCCTGAAAACAATAGCCGTGCCAGCCTGACGTGGTCGGAGGCCAGCTGGCTCCGTCCCCCTCAATAAGGCTAACGAAGAGCTACCCCAGGCAGACATAGCTGCATCGCCTCCCCTAACGTAAGGATAGCTCGTGCAAGACTAGTTCAGCTGGGAGAAGAGCCCTAAGGCTCTCATCCTGGAAACTAGAGGGATATACTTCTGTGAGCCCTCCTGGGACCACCCAGCTGCTTGCTTAGCTCCACTGGGCACCTGCGACGTGTGCCCCTAGCACGCACGTTTGCCCGTGATAACAATTGCTGGGGCTCCCTGCAGTCCATTTAAAGCTTTCTACTGTATTGTTAAATCTTAAATTAATTTAAAAAATAATAATTAAAAAAAAATAGGAAAACCTTGCCATTTTAGTAAACAAAATGACTTTTGGAAGGATGTAACAAATAGTGGACATGCAGCGAGGGAGGTGGTAGGGCTGTGCAGCTGTGGGGGAGGGCTGGAAGCGACAGCAGAAGAAACACTGCCTATTTTGCTGCAGCAAACCATTACATCAATTCAGTTGCCGATGGCACCGCCTTTACTCTTGAGTTCTGAAGGGTTGTAAACAACCCTAAAGGCTAGCTACCACTAGCAAACCTACCAAGTGCGAGCTCCCTCGTGAAATATTAGGACGTAAGCCGCCATGTAGGTCGTTGTGTGAGCAGCCCCGTATGTAGCAATCCCCATGTGATGGGGGATGCTTAGTCTCAAAAACTGGGCCAACTTTAAATTTAATTATTTAATATAGTTTTAGGAACCTAATTTATCATAACCAGATTTTGAAAAAGCCAAAGGAGTTGATTTGAGTTATGAATGTTACGTAGCTAACGCAGACCAGTTCTTCTTACCAGATGAGGAGGCAAAGGTAAATAAACTGAACAAAATGTTCCACTCAGAGGGTGAGATATTGGGACAGACAATAAAACATTGCTTTGCCCTTGCTTGTATCTTATTTCCTCTCCTTTTGTTCTGATTTTGTTGCTGTGTGTGTTAGATTGTCTTTTTCCCTCGTGCCTCGCAGGCTTCCCCTTTGTTTACCTTACCAGATTTGTCCTCTTTGATTCTGTATAGCACTCAATTTCATCCAGTTCAAAATTCCAGCTCAAAGTATTTTCCTTAAAGGTTCAAAGATGATCAAAGCTTCCAAATTCACCTACAAAAGCCATTAAACAATAATTAGTGTTGTACACCTAATTTGTGTAAATGATTGCTTTCCTCTTCCCTAACTTTCCTTTTTATATATTCATCTTGTTCGATCCCTTTGTTCAAAAAAATTAATTTATTTGACACTATTTAAGAAGTGAGGAATTAAAAAAATGTTGGCAGTAGATACTGGTTTAAATTTTAGAAGCCCATTTTAAGCTGGCATAGCATCTTAAACAAGAGGTCTAGCTGTTCCTCTGCCACAAAACTGCTCCTTCCTTCCTCAGAGCCCCCTCCTTGGTGGTGGCACAAGTACTTGTTCAGCTGCGTGATGAACCCAGTCGGTAAATCGATCCAGAGGAAGAGCAGGTCGACGGCTTTAATACGGATTTGTTTCCTAGTACAGCTCATTGCGTAGCCGTGTGTGTTCTGGCACAAGGGAGGAAATAAGACCTAGTGACTGAGAGTATCGCAGGCTGCCCTTTGCAGCAGCAGCAGCATGGATTTATATTATATGAAGGCGATGGGGTGCCCACGGCCCGAGGAAGTGCTGTGGCGCTGGACGTGATCCAGTGTAGCTGCAGGCTCCTGCCGTGCCAGGCACTCCTTGTTCTCCCTGCTCCCCGTGCCGCACCACTTCAGCCTAACGCTTTCCTTGCACTTCATTAGTGATCCACCAGCTGTGGGATAAAGAGATACAGCAAACTCGTCTGTTTATCTCCTTGGGTTAGCTAATCCGGTAGAAAAATTTGGAAAAAAAAAAAAAGAGAATTATTTCAAAGCAGCATGACCTAGTAGGAACAAACAAGACAGGAACCCAAGGCTGGGGAAGAGACAGCACTTTTTTTTCCGGACAGAAGCTCAGGGTTTCACAGGGTTGGGTATAACAAAATGCACCCTGAGGCAGAAGGAAGGGGGGAAAAAAAGGCTTCCTGAAATTTCAGAGTCCCTCTCAAGAGGAGAGCCTGTGCCTTTGTTCTGGGAGCACCATTTACACCAGTTACTCAAGCTATTCAAGTGTCCAGGGAGAAGGGGGAAGCAATGACATACAAGCCTTGAAACAATCACAGGGTGTTTTGGAAGGAAGAAAGGGAGGGAGAGAATCCACATTATAACAACAGACACAGGAATCTTTTTTACTATCAGTCAACACAAAGAACTGACACCATGCAGACAGTTAAAAAAATAATGGCAGTTTCAATAGGAACTGGAGATGGTCTATAAAACTGAAATTGCAAGAGAGTTAAGTCAATGTGTAATGAAGCTAATGGAATTCTAATCAACACTTGCTTCTTAGTTTTAAATGTTAATAATAATAAAAAATCGATTTTTTTTTAAATAATTTTTTTTTTTTACTCCAACAGTTCTGCTACAGAAAGAGATGAGTGGTTAGAAGCTATCTCCAAGTCAATTGAAGAATATACAAAAAAGAGAATCACATTTAATCCTAGCAAAAGTCTTGAAGAGGTATGTCGCACCATTAATATTGGCTTGTTCTCTTTTTGAATATAAAGTTTCTTTGCAGACAAGAGGCATTCCATAATGAATAATAAACCAGGAGGGTAAATGATAAATGAACAGATCGTAGAACAGAATATTTCATAACGTTATCTACTTCATAAATTTAAAATTATTTTCCTCCAAAAAACCCAAACACACTTTCTCAGTTCTCTCGGTAATTCTGCAAACAGAAAGATGAAATTAAAAGATTTTGAAATATAGCACCTATTGATATAAATAGGCTGGTAAAGCTTGAAAGTCACACAGCCTTTTTGAACTAATTAAATGCAGCTCTGTCTTCAGGCTAGCATTATAATGGTCACTGATGAAATAGTAGATAGCATTTAAGACCATGACAATTTATCAGAGAAGGCTGATTATAGTTAACCTATAATCACTGATCAATATTTATCTTACTTCTCATTGCTGACTGTAATGGTATTCTGCCGATGTTCTCTCAGGCAGACCCAGAGAAACAGGAGGAAGATAGTCCGCTGGGATCAAAGGCTCCGATCTGGATCCCTGATACTAGAGCCACTATGTGTATGATCTGTACAAGTGAATTCACGTTGACATGGAGAAGGCATCACTGCAGGGCATGTGGAAAGGTTGGGCAATTTTCTGATTATCATTTCTGTTCGTCATTCAGGTTTCTTGAGTAAGGTGTTATGACAGACTGGTGTTCAACCTTTTATCCTGCTACATGTTTCTTATTTTGCATTTTGGAGTACTATTTATGGTTGTCTTCTGCTTCTGCAGTTATGTAGTGCACATGAAGAGTGTTAGCTGAAATGAGAAAAATATCTCCCTTGCTAATTTTTGTAAGATAAATAATGATTTTAAGTTAGTACCAAGCTTATTTTATATTTAACAATTATGAAAGGTATAGCAAATAAACCTTTATTTTCCTTGTTTTAATCAAGTGAGAATACAGAATTCAATGCAGTTGAGACATCTGTGTTGTGGAGAAATTGTCAAGAGAACAATGACTGTTTTTAGTTGTTTCTTTAAAAGCTTATGATTTAAACAGTTCAGTAACTCAGTAGGCTCGTTCTACTTTTCATGTATTGTTAACGTTGGCTTATTGACTCGTGTAATTCAGTGACTTTTTTAATATTTAAATTTTATCATTTATAGGAGGAAAGAGCAGCATGTTGAACATAAGGACATAGGGAAAAGCCACAATCTTAACCATTTTCAATGTAAAATAGTGCTTATTTCAGGTTCTATTATGGGCTTAACAGTGCTGAAGTGAATGTCTTTGAACATTTGGTGATTTACAGGTGCACATCATGTACAGTAATGCTTTTATGTTTCCAGATTGTCTGTCAAGCTTGTTCATCAAATAAACATGGTTTAGACTATATGAAAAACCAGCCAGCAAGAGTATGTGATCATTGCTTCAGGGAGCTACAGAAACAAGGTAACAAGAAAATCTGCACAAACTGTCTTATTTTTGTGGCCCTTATTAACGTGGTATGTTTATGCCTCATCGTTACTGCTAGGTTCAAGTGCCTAATTCTGCTAGTGACTGCAAAGCGATAGGCATCTCAGGTTGTAAGAGCCCAAACAAGTTTCTGTGGAGTAAGCTGGGAAGTGAATTTGCAATACGTGGGCTCTTCCTTCCAGAAACACACATGCGTTTGCCCTGCTGTAGTGGGCTGTAGCTGATGCTGCTTTCTTTTTGAGATAACTAGTGTTACATTGCTTTCCATTAATCACAGGGTACAAGTGTATGTTAAAGTCCTTGCAGCTTACCATGACCTCACAGTGGGTTCACATGTACTTTTGCTCTATAACTTGTATGCCTGTAAACTTCATTTTTGTCAGCTAAGCTGCTGAAATAGCTGAAGTTCTGGGGCTCTGTTAAGACATGGGCCTTCATCTTACTGAAGCTGAGTCTTGTCGGCCTCAAGCCTCAGCTCATCTGGAATTCAAGAAGTTGGCATATCTGCACCTCAGTTCTGAGGGCAAACTCCTAACTGTTGCCTACTGCACATTGGCAACATGGATTTCAATGTAAAACACCACAGCTAGAGCTATTTTCATTGAAATGCTTTCAGAGAACATGGTACTACTGATGCCTGCTGGAGAACAAGGGTTAGATAGCCTGGTAGTAATAACGTTTGCTTAGAGAGGAGGTCCAGGATCGGTTTCTTTCTCATCCTGAGAGAACTCAAATTCATCTCTTTGAAGGAGCTTCATATCATTATGCAGAAAAAGAATGTAAAATCAATGGGGGCATCTCCCAGTAAGATGGGATTCCAGGCCCATCTCACAAGACTTGCTCTGAATTTGTGGTCCAAAGACTCTAGTACAAAATACATAACTGAGCCATAAACAGGGACTGAAACAGTTTGCTGCCCTTCCCTCTGGCAGGGGCTCCAGTTCAACACAAGCTCTCTAGGGTATCGGGAAATCTGTGATGCCCCAGTGAAGTAATCAAGCTATGGCTTCAAGCATGCTGGGGGGTGACATATCTCATGGGGATGTGGAAAGCAGCATCGACAACCCTTGAAGTGGTGGTGGGAGCCTGTGATGATGAGGAAGGCAGATTGTCTGGACCACTTGCAGGTCTCTGCATTGGGCACTAGAGGCTGCTCTGCTGCAGGCAATTGCAGGTGCTTTTAGCTGGGAAAAGAGCTGCAGAGCAGGTGCAGTACAGCTGGCAATCCAATTACTCTCCTGCTCTGCTCATTATTTCAGAGCCTCATCATGTTCAGGGACAACTCTAGAAGTAGACTTAATGAAGCTACTCATTCCAGGCTGGCTTGTAAAATAGTGGTGGGTGTTGCTAGAAAAGGAAGTTTTAAAGGAGTAAAGTGTTGCGGAAGTCTTCCAAGAGAGATGAAGGAACTGCCTGCGGCAGTGGAGAAAGACAGCACGTTGTCTGGAGATGGGACTCTCCAGAAGTGTGTGTGATGGCATGATGCTGAAGAGGAGTCCTACAGCACCCATACTGAAAAAAGCTGAGAAGATAACAGATGTAGAGAATTGAAAGACAGAGAGTTGGGGAACAGAGGTAAAGCACAAACTGGAATGCAGAAGATGTCTCTAAAAACTTGATGTGATTTTTAAGAGTTGAATTTTCACCCTGTGTATGGGCAAAGGTAGTTCAACATAAAAAAACCACAAATGAAACAGTCTTTGAAAACAAGCTAGACCAATCTGCTTAGCTGTAAATTTCTTGGGGTTTTGGTTTGGTTTGGTTTTTTTTAGCCTGATTGTGATCTGGGAGATTCTAAGTCATGGTGTTGATGATAATACTGACAAGTGAATTCAACACTGAATTTAATGTTACTAAGTGCTAATCTGAAGTACTGTAATCAGAATAAAAATATTAACAGCTTTTTAGAAAAGAAGTCCAAGAAGGCCTGCGTTTAGTCATCTGTGACATGAAAGCAATATATTCATCCTATACATTTTAGATAACCAGTGCACTCCTAAGAGCGGATCCCCAGTCAACCATAAATCTCCATCAAGTGCCTTGTCTACAGTATTACATAGCATTCCCTCTGGAAGAAAGCAGAAGAAAATTCCTGCAGCCCTCAAAGAAGTAAGTGGTTTATTGGTCAAAAGTAATGCCTTGTTGGTATTACATCAATATTAACAACGAAAAAAATAATTCCATATTTTAGCCCTCTTCTCTACAATCAAAAGTCAAAATTCACCTGTAACAGTGGTTTGAGCCATAATTTTATATAGGCAGGGAACTGAACCTTGAAGTAGTATATAAACTGTGTAAACATCTGTGAGACTGTGATTCAGAGAGATAGTTGGAATTGTAATTTCTTCCTTGCTTCCCTTGTTTCAAGGACTTGTGATTTACTTCTGCACCAACAGTCAATGAGAAGACTCCTACACCAACTTAGCTATTGGCTTATGATTAGGAAAGGTAGAGCTGAACTCTGCCTGCCTACACTGGAGGTCTTGGGAATGGGAGGATGCAATTTTTCACGTATAGGAATGTGTGTTCTCCTGCTGTATGTTGTCCTCAGTGTTTCAGCCCTCTCTTGTCCTGTTGCATCCAAATTAGGTTCCAACCCTTAGTGTCTGCAGAAACCTCCCTTCCAGCCAGATAGGTGGGGGCAGACAAAATAATTTTTCTTTCAGCCATTTGTGTAAATTAGGAACATGAACTTGAGATCAGGTAAGAATTTCAGTCTTCGACAGGACAGGGTTCTGGACATCTGTTTTAAAAAAGCTCTACTGCAAAAACCTGGACAGATGCATAACTCTTGGGTGGTGGGTTGTTGTTCGTTGGTTGTTTTTGTTTGTTTGTTTGTTTTTCCACTTCAGGTTTCAGCAAATACAGAAGACTCTACAATGAGCGGCTACCTGCACAGATCTAAGGGCAGTAAGAAACCATGGAAACACCTATGGTTTGTTATAAAAAATAAGGTGCTATATACATACGCTGCTAGCGAGGTAAGAGCCTACATATTAGAAATCAAATATCCAATGATAATACCATATTTGTAATAAAATTGTTTATTTTTATGATCTAGAAGCAAGCTATAAGATTAGATCACCTTACAGTAATGGATCTGATTGCAATGTAGTATTTTGAAAAGGCCCAGTGAGCTTGGTACCATAATACGCTGATACAGCTATGCTGTTTCTGATTCCAGAGCTAGCTTTGAGTATCTGCACTGCACACCATTGCACAGTTGTAGGTATGTTCTGAGTCAGTTGAATACGTGGGGGTCTCTTTAGATGCATCGCACTGGACTAGTGGCAAAACCAACATTATAAAGCATCTTGAAGTATCTTGTTCTGCAGTCCCATAAGGTATTTTGAATGCTTGGAAAATGAGCAAACTAAATCTCTTGTTTTCTCCTCAAACTGTTTTCTTCAGCCTGGAGTTACTATTTAATATAGAGTGCTGCAGTAGAAAATAAGAAATGCATCTCGTCTAATGGCATTTGCTTTTTTTATTTAGAATGTATAGTCATATTGCAGTGTGGATTAATCTCTAACCAATACATATCTAAGCTCTGCACATCCCAGCGGGTGCTGAGGATGTAGTTTTATCGCATCTTACAATGTTTTGCAACATACATGGATGTATTATAGCACTGGTAGATCTTGGGTTTCACTTTTTGTATTATATGTTCTAGTTTGCTAATAGCTTTCAAGAGCAAAATATTCAGAGCATCTCTTTAAAGATATTGCCATCCCTCACTTTCTTTAAAAATGGTAAAGCCCAACCTATCCTGACTGTGTGAAGAGTTAGCCTTCTTCACCTTCATGCCACCACCCCCATGGTTATTTCCTGGTTTGTGCTCAGATTTGCTCCTGGGTTGTTCCTGCTGTAGTGCCAACCTTTATTTTAGCACTTCTGAACTACATCCAGAACCTGTGATGTTATTTCCATCACAGCGTTGACAGTAGTCAAAAAGCCAAGTAGTTCTAAAAATATCCTAAATAATTAAGTACAAAGCAATTACTTTTGCAAAGATTTGAAAAGTATTTCAGGGTATTGTCTTTCTTCCAGCAGTTGCAAAGGAGACTTTGGCAAATGTAAAGAAAAGGCATCTCAGTCTGTGACAGTCACCTTAAATTTTCTTTTGCTTGGCTTCCTTTGAGATATCAGCCTTCCAGAGTATCTTCAGTTTGCAGCTTGCAATCACAAAATTAAGTCTTTCCTATTTTCTTTAAACTAAGGAATATCTGTCCTTATGTTTCATCTTGATGAGCCGTTGCAGGAGATATTGTTCAGAGAGTCCCAAGGGAAGGTTATGATGGCTGGTCCAGTGTGGCCTTAGCCAAGAAACCCCACTAAGCCACTTACATTAGTTCCAAGTGATACAAAGATTAGTGGTAAAAAGGCCACTTATTAGTGGTATACAGATCTAAGATAGTAAACCAGATTGGTAAGCCTTTATTTGACTGTTTTCCAATATCAAAAACTGCTGCTTTCACAGGATACTCTTGTTTCAATGCAGAGGCAATTACCAAAGTCTTCACCTGATGTGTCCATGTTTGTGTACATTGTTTGTTTATTTTTTTTCTATCCAGAAGCACTGCAGGCCCCTGCCTAGTTACAAAACAGTATTTTGGAATTTGCAGAGGATGAAAATACTTCCCCCCCCCCCCCCAAAAAAAAAAAAATGCTGTGCATTGTATTTATTAATTAAAAGACAAGAGTATAAAATAAGGAAGTAATTGAGATGAATAAGGAAGGGAAAAGGTTGCCTTTTTAGCCAGATTTTGAAATTAAATGAAAAGGCGGTAAACAGGTCTAGCTTCTCTTGCTACTCTTTCCTAGCTAACCACTGTTAACAAGGGCATGTAGTGATACAACGATGCTGTGCATTGTTAAGCTGAAAGAGGGTAGATTTAGATTAGATGTTAGGAAGAAATTCTTCACTGTGAGGGTGGTGAGGCACTGGAACAGGTTGCCCAGAGAGGTTGTGGATGCCCCATCCCTGGAAGTGTTCAAGGCCAGGCTGGATGGGGCTTTGGGCAACCTGGTCTAGTGGAGGGTGTCCCTGCCCATGGCAGGGAGGGTGACACTAGGGGATCTTTGAGGTCCCTTCCAACCCAAACCATTCTGTGAACACTCAGCAACTTTTTTCCTCATCTTATTAATTTTAAGCAACAGAAAGCAAATTCAGCCGTCAAAAGCATTTGGAGTGCGACTCCAGTGCTTGAGAACATAGGTTACATCCACAGCTCCTCCTTTTAGCATCCTCAGTGCAGTTAATAGCATATCCCGTATCACTTTTAAGACATGGAAACTTACCACTAAGGTTTTTGGAGAGAACACTGGGCTAGATTAAGGACATGGTTTAGTGGTGGGATGGCAAGGTTAGGTTAGTGGTTGGACTTGATGATCTTAAAGGTCTTTTCCAACCTAGATGATTCTATGATTCTAGATAGACCTTTGGTCTGCTGCCAGGTGGTAGTCCATTTTTTGATGTAACAAGTCCTCACCAGGCAGGAGGATGAGACTATACAATTGAAGACAAGGTAGATGTTATCAGGGAAATAAAAAGAGGAACGGCAATGTTGAAGTCTACAAGGTTTTGTTACTTCCTGTCCCCTGATTCATGCATGGAGACTATAAAAAGCGGCATTTTGTGCATGACTGTTTGTAACAACTTTTTTGTTGTATAATCTGTTGCAATGATATGGTGCATGAGGAAAGTCTAAATGCATCCCTTAGTATGTCTTACTCTAATTTTGTCTTGTTCGCTTTCTTCCTCTGTAAAACAGGATGTGGCAGCGTTAGAGAGCCAGCCTTTACTTGGATTCACAGTCAGTGAAGTAAAAGATGAAAACTCAGAGTCTAGAGTGTTCCATTTACTGCACAAAAACACTTTATTTTACATATTCAAAGCAGATGATCCCCATTCAGCTCAAAAGTAAGAAATTTTTTTAATTCATTTGGGTTACTTTTTCTACAAAATATTTCAGAAGTCATGAATGTTAATATTCACAGATTAAGCATATCTACAAAAGATGCATATTATATAATATGTAAACAAAACTTTTAGAGTACTGCAACACAAGGTCCTGGTTTCATGAGGACTTCTGAAATGTTTTAAATGAAGAAGCAGACTGTCCTCTGGAAAAAAATGAATGCAGGAGAATGGGAAAGTCTAAAATAAGAAATCTTTCTTTTTCCTAGCCCATTCCTCTGTCCCTGGTCTGCTTAAATGAAAATTGAATGTTACCTTTGGAGAAAGCCAGAAAATGTGTTTTAAGAATGAACTAGTGTGTCCCTTTTTTATTTCCAGCTGTAAATTTTAGTTATTTTTAATGAATGTATGGCAATGAAAAATAAAGCAAACCCTAAAAAGCAAGGGACAGAAGTCTGAAGTGTGTGCACAGATGTGCATGAGCACCTAGGTACGCTTAATATGTTCAGACCAAAAGCCTGAATTCAAAGAAGACTCACACAAGCTATTTCAAGTCCCGCTGATGTGTCTGAGTTTGGAGTCATATTTATCAATTTATGTACAGTGTGCTTTTATATAAAATAACCTAGAAGCTTGGTCATTAATCAGCAGAAAACATTTGCTATATGATTCATAGAGTAAACTAGAAATGAGCATGGAAGCCATATATTTAAGTTATCTTGCATATATGCCTAGCTTATCTGACTGGTTTCACTGCAGTTTTCCCAAATGAATTTTACATTAATAAAATAGATTTCATGTGCTAACTAGTCCATTATTAATATTTAAGCATTCAAATGGCTGCAAGTATAGCTTTGTGTAAATCAGGATATTCTAAAAAACAAAGTACCCAGGACAACTGAAAATTTTGAACAGCTGAGAACGTGCTTAATGACACTTCTCTACGCACAAAATCTGGAAGTCTTTCTTTGAATTTTGGGGGTATCTTGACTTGCAGATGCACACAAATGTTTCCTTGTTAATTAAGATACTATTCCCTTGTTTCCACTGCGTCCTCATTTGTACTATATAAAGCTAAAAAAAAAATGCAAGGCGTTCAATAGCTTTGTTTTCCTATTCAGACAATGGCTGTCGTCATCAGTAAGAAAACTTGAAATTGGATGTACTCTCTTTTGCTGAGGCTAGGAATAATATTAAGTACCTTAAATTGCAAGCTTTCTCCAAGTATTTAATATCCTTACGAGATTTATGCTGAGCCTCCAGAATAAATGCTGCTTTGATAGCATTACAAGAAAAAACAAAGAACATGCTGTGGGCCTGTTTGCATCAGCGGACACTATTTTTTTCCTGTTAGGGCCAAAGAAATATCTGATGTATTTGTGCAAGTGCAGTAATAAATTTTAACAATGTTTATTTTTCTATGCGCTTTTAAATTTCTTATTCCAGTACTATGCTTAAGTTGTTTATGAATTTGTTGTATTTATATTCCATTTTAGTTATTTTTAAGGAATATATGGCTGTGGAAAATACAGTGAGCCCTAAAAAGTCAGGGCTAGAAGTTTGAGCTGTGTGTGCAGACAGGCATGAGCACTTATACACGCTTAATGTGTTCATATCAAAAGCTGGAATTCAGAGAAGACGCACAGTTATAAAGTTAAACAATCAGGGCAAGGAATAGGCACTGTCTGTGACTATCGTTCAGATAGTGAATATTAAGACAGGGTTGAATTTCCATGATAACGATAATTTTACAGTCTTTTGTCTCATCCAGTTCTTGCAAGATTTTCACTCAGGAAAAAAATCATCAGTATGCGGCCCCTTAACGTTACATGCACACAGTTTAGCCCTCACTTGGAAGACAGAATTATTCCATTTTTTGCTGTATTTGTCAGTGTAGCATCAGAGTACTTCAAAACATAAATCCTTGAGAAGGTGAGGATGTATATCATCACCTTCATAATCAAGTAGGAACAGAAACCACAGCTATAAGGGGTAAAAGTATCTGAGTATTAACTTTGAATTTCCAGTTTAAGACACCTTGGATCAGCTGTTTGGGACTTCCCCCCCCCTTATATTTTCACAGATATAATGTGCAGGATATCTGTTAATATGTGATTCAGTAGTAGACCATATTTTGTGTGTGAACACGGGAAAGTTCTCTCCTCGTGCAAAGGCACCGTTCCTCCTGCCCAGCCCGTGTGCCCTGTGGCTTCCTCCCTCAGCCCCGCTTTTTTGAGCATTTGATTCCCCATCTTTACTTGTCCTTTATGCACATAACTTCCATATGGAAGAGGTACAGCAAAAGCTTTCTATCATCTGGCCTTGTAACGATAACTAGTGTGTCTCTAGCAAGCTCTGTATGTTTGGACTCATTGGATAGATTTCTGGCATTTGCGCAAACAGACCAACTAGTAATGGAAGTATGATGTTACTTTTTGTGTCAATCTATAGCTAGTGACAGCAGGGTGATTTATACTTGTATCAGCAACTTCCTAACACTGTTTGATTTTTCTAATAGGTGGATAGAAGCTTTTCAAGAAGGCACCATATTATAGCAGTGTCAGCCTCGTGTCTGCACGTTTAAAGGAGAATGTCCAAGGATGGTGGTAAAACAGACTACCGCAGCCGTTCAAAGAAACGGAATCCTGCCGTCTCAGTCTACACAAAATTGTGTATTTGTCAGGATTAGGAGTTGTTGCATTTTTGGTGTAAGGTAGTATTTTTTTAAAGAATTGTTTGTATTTCTGTGTTGATACAAAATGTGTTATTTATTAAATTCCAATGTTTACTTTAATGGTCAGAATTATTTGTGAGGTCTGCAGTGAGGTCCACAGTGCCCACGTCTTCAGAATGGCAGGTGGTTGGTCAACATATTCCTGAAGTTTGTGCTTTTTTTTAAAAAAAAAACACCAAACAAAACCAAAAAAATCTGTTGCAATTGTACAGTTCCTCATGATTTGTGTATAGGTCTTGAATCGCTGATGCTCACTTTGCAATTTAGCAAGAACAGATCAGAATAGGAATTTCAAAGGTTTGGGATCTCTTGGCTATGTAAACTTTTATGAGAAGTTGTATAATATTGCTGCTCCTTTCCTTGAATGGCAGTCAAAATCTTGCATACCAGTACATTAAAACAGTACAACAAATTCTGTATCACAGCAGCAATTGCAAAGTACAGTTCAATTACTGAAAAAGAGAAAAGGCAAAATATTTTCAAACAGACTTTGCAATTACAGAGATAGGGCACCAGAGCTTTTACATTGCTACAAATGCCAAAGAGACTAAATAAGTTATCTTCAAACAATTGCAGGACAGATTTTCTGTTTCCAGTAGTAATTTAAAGCAGAGTAAAAAAATAAATTGTTGATATACAGGGAAAAGACAAAATATTTGTTTCAAAACTTTGTGTCAAATGAGTTCTGTACGCAGTATGAAACCTTATAAATGTTCAAAGAACGTTAAAGAAATATATGCACCTCCCCTCCCAAAATTTTAAACTATTGTATATTTAAGTATTATGTTTAAACTGGAATTGCCATACCAAGAAAACTCAGCTTTTTTAGTGCAGATGGCATTGAAATGTATACCATTCTTTGAAATACCTTTTGTTTACACTATGAGTTGTTCTGTTTGACACTTTAAGACACATTGCAGTTTTAGGGGTTTGGAGGGTTTTTTCTTTAAGAAAATTGTCAGTATACCTCATTAGGAAATACTTACTGATGATTCTGGTGCATTTATTCTATTTAACTTTTGAAAAAAATTTTAACACTGTAATAGCATAAATGGAACTAGAACTATGAAAAACACATGAAAGAAAGCCATTTTTATGTCAAATGTGATGCATATGTAGCCAGTTAATTTTGCTGTGTAAAACACTTCCCAGTAGTCCTCTGAATCAAGCTAGTTGTGGTAACAGAATTAAGAGCAATTCACTGTAATTAAAAGTTTGGATCCACGTTAATAGCTATTCTATGGCCTCAGAAAGGAAAGAGAATAGATGGTAGAATAGTTCGTAGTCATCACAGAAAGGCCAGGAATGAAAACGCTAACCAAAATTCTCTTATTCCTTCAGATACCTCAGGACGGGGTCTAAGATACTAACGTAGCTCTGAAGAAGCTTGATTTTCCAGAGCTTCTGTTAAGTTAGTAGCCGGCTTGGAAGCCTAATGCTTAATATTAAGTATACAAGTAAAATTTCACTGACTTCAAGCATTTCAGTAGAGTACCTTTCTGAATCAGGGACTTTGGGCTGTAGATCTGGCTTCCCTCATGAATGCTAGAGATTTGACCGGTGTTTGAAATCGTGGGAGCCTGATCAAAGCCTTTGTTCTCTTTTATTTTAATACAAGCATGATAAATGAATATTTTTCTCTTGTTAAGGGCTTTTACTTAATTTTCCAAACCAGCTGCTGACTGAAGCCACGTAAGCTATTAACATGTCTCTTTCAGGGTGATTCCTGACATGGTTTTTACTGTATCCAAAACAAAACTGATACCAATGTAACATAGATGTGATGTGGCTTTTCCGGTTGATATTATCAAAGGGAGAGCTTCTTAATATTTTTATAGATGGAAAGCCATGAACCGGCAAATGAATCAGAAATCTGGCTAGCAGCAAGCTAATTTAATTTCAGTTTATGGTTTGATATTGATCTCCCTGCTGCAAAACAGAGCAATAAAAGTCAAAACACATACTGCATAAGGGGCCCAAGTTCTGCCTCATGTGTGGCGTCAAACTACCTCTCAAGGATTTGGTGCAGAGTGAGAAAATAAAGTGTTCTGTAAAAATCAGAGGACTTCTTCCAGAAGCAGTTGATCAATCAAAAAAATTCTTTCTGTGACAGAAATAGATTTGAATGGAGCCTTAAAAACAATAGTACAGATATAGCAGTCTAATTCTGTGTGAAGTAAATTGTCTTTGCAAACATGTTTGTCTTCTTTCTCCAGCACTCCAGTGCTTTGTGTCATATGGAGAACCCAAAACGTAGGCATTTTCGTAATGCTTTCAGATGGTTGCTTTTCAAACTTACCCTATTTCTCCAGCTCGCCTCCCCTTTTGATTCATTACCATCAAAAGTAAAGTATTCACTTGATTTGACTAAACACTAAAACAAGACCAGAAGGTTTTTAAACACCTGGCTACCTCTTCTTATAAGAATCTATAGCTAATAATTAATTTAAGATTGGTTAGTAGAGTATGAGACAAACATTAGCATTGAGTATTAGTTCTACCCTCTTATTCTTGGATAAATGAAACATTCTAGGATCCTGAATTCTCTTTAGCTTAAAACTATTTGTTTTTCCCAAAGGACTTAAAACAAATGGATAGCTGAGTAGCTGTGGAACACATTTTACTAAATATTTTTTGCATGCGGGAACTTGATTATTCAATTATATATATTACATCACAAAGTAAAGAGATGTTTGGAAAGACACATTCAATGCATTTGTTTGCCATAACTGCTGTCCCCTGTATTTGCCATCCAAATAGGCTTTTATTTGGAGCAGTCCTAAATTGTATTAAGTGAAAGAATAGAATCTTTATTTTGTAAATGAAAACAGTTTAAAGTTGTTGTAAATATTCCTGTGGATAATGTATCATTTTTGTATAAATAAATTCACACTAGTTGAGTCTGCATGGGTTTTTTTTAAGTATTTTCAGGTTTTTATATATTATGTAATTTTGGTATTCATTGATTTTTCAAATGGCGGAATCTGCTGTCATTACCCTGCACATCGGTCTTGCTTTAAAAATCCTACTCTGTATTGCCTTTATGAACAGAAACTGGCTCTGTGCACAGGCTGATCCTGCTGCTGGACCTGACCACCTGAAGCATTAGCTTTAAGTGAATTATCTTGTTCATGTCAGCCAAGACACTACACTCTCGCTACCAAAACTGGTGTCTTTGCTATGAAAATTATTTCTATCTTCCTGCCCTCCTGTCTTTGCTTAGCTGCCTCATGCCATCTAGTTCTTCACTGTCTGTTCGTTCTTCCGCAGCCCCCCAAACTAAAAGCCCATGCCTTCACGAGTTCACGAGGTTTGTTTTCTATAAAGCCCTTCCACAACCAGACACAGGGCCTGTGCTAGAGCACAGCTCCAAGACAAAGTGCAACAATCCAAAAAATTGCTCCTGAGCAAGCCCCACATGTGGGGCACCAGGCAGTGGGGTTTTATCTCCTGAAGCCCCCTCCCAGCCCTGGGGAATGGTGGCCTGTCCCAGCTTCATCAGCCCAGGAAAGAACCAGGCTCCTTACACCAGTGTCTTATTTTTGTAAGGATGTAGGATTTTATTTTTTTATTTTATTTTTTTTTTACTTAAAATAAAGTAATCCCATCATCCTACTCTTCTTAATGGTTACTGCATCTGATATTCAAGCTAGTTTTTTAAAATAAATTCTTTAGCACATTGTTTTGGATAGACAACAGTGGCAAAGTAAGCATCCTAAGAAACCATCCTTCTGAAGATTTAAAGGAGTTAGTCTGCATGAAGGTCAAACGAAGGGTGTTACATTAAATCCTTTTGCAAAGTCCAGTTCTGCTGTAGCTATTAAAGTGTGCCTGAATCACAGTTTCTGTTGGCATAAGTATTTGAGCAGGGCCTGTGATGGAGGGAATTGTCTGTCAGGTTAGTTATGCTGCCTCCTTTACTTCTCTGACAGATGTCTGAAGGCAGTTCATTGATAACTTGCACTAACAGCATCAAGGGTTTTGCTTCTCTGCATGTTTTTGATAGGGATGTGTCTCTTGTAATCCTGGCTGACACAGCTACATGGACGCGCCTTTGTCGTACAGATCGAGTATGAATTAGGTCACTTGCTAAGAAAAAAAAATCAAAACCTGTTTTATCGGTTAAAGTGACAATTCTGCTCTGTTGAGGATATCAGAATACTTGTGTGAAATAAGCTTTGGTGCAAATTCTTAGCATGTGTTAAATTAAACTGCAATAAGCTCCTTCGTGTACAGCTCAGGCTAGTGAGCGAAGTGACAAGTACTGTACATCGAGAGTGCTGTAACATTTGGCACTTTCAGGAAATGCTTAGCAAGTTAATTGCTCCAATTTAAAAATTCTTCAGAAGGTTCATTTGCATTTGGCTTTTGGGAATGCATTTGATTAAAAAGCAAAACGCGACGCCTGCACTGAACTAGTGATCCTGAGCTAGGGGAGCTAGGTGCAAGCACAGCTGTGGGACTGGCGGCGGGAAGAAAAGCAATAAAGGGATTCTCAAGATAAGAGCAAGAATTATTTTATTAATGTTAACACATAAATGGCTTGTATTCTTTGGGGTTTTTTCTTATCTCTGCTGCTCAGATGTTGATGCTTACGTCACCTGATTCAGTAGAAATTGCATATAATGGTCTAAACGAATGTCAGATAATGAAATTGTGCTACAGCACTGGTGGCCTGAACGATCTTGAAGTTCCTGCTGATGTCTAACCACAGCTATACAATCTTTTGTTGAACAGAAGGAAGGAGGGGGAAAAGGGACATAATTAAAGTATAAAATTCTTGGTTAAAATCGAGGTCACTAAAATAATCAGCATAAACTAAGTAACCAACCAACACAACTCTGATCCAAACTAGCGGCAAGACCTAGCCAGAGCAGCAGCAAGTTGTTCCTTGGGCACATTTTCTGAAGACCTGCTCCAGGCAGGAGCGCGCTCATTAGCAGCCAGGCTCCCCACTGCCTTTCCAAACCCTGTTCAGAGCAGTGCTGACATCTAATGAAGTCATTGCTGCTGCCACGCTGGCGCAGAAAGACAGCTCTTTCCAACACTGCTGGTTCAAACGCTACAGGCGCTGCGAGGGTAACTCGCAGGGTGACAAAGGCCTGTCGCACCTCCGTCACGTTGCACGCCTTTCAGACCCCACCTGCAAGGCTCACCGAGGTATCTGCCTCAGCGGAAGACCCCACCGAGCTACCCAAAGCCAAGAGCAAAGCCTCTGCGCCTGCCGTGCTGAAACCCGACACGTTCCCGTTTCCTTGCAGAGCAGCGCGGCGGGTATTCGCAGACTCGAGTCCTCTCGCCGGGCGCGATGACGCCCGCAGGGCTGTCAGAGCCACGTTTCCCCACCTGCGAGGGCGCTCCGCCTGAGGCGGCCCCTCCCGAGGACGCTGCCCCCTGCCCACGGCACCTCAGCTCTGGGTGCTCCCCGCAGCCCCCCACGCCCGCTGGCCGCAGCGCCCGCCAGTGCGGACAAAGGGCCGCCCACACCCGCCGCGGCGGCGCAGGCCGCAGCGCTGCCGCCGCCCCGCCCCCGGGCGCCGTTAACTGCCGCCGGAAGGGTGGGGAAGGCGAGGCGGGCGCGACAGCGGCGTCCCGGGCCCCGCCCCGCCCCGCGCGGACCCCTCCCCGACGGGCCCCCAGCCCCCCCCGCAAGGCGACCGGGCGCGAGCGCAGGCGCAGCCGCCGCGGCGGGG
>VXBL01004113.1:974851-1078873 GCA_013400195.1 Aramus guarauna | reverse complement strand
CCCCCCCACTTTGTGCTCGCCGATGCCCTCCCCGCGCCGGTTCGCTCTTCTCAGCTTTCTCTGGCGCCTGTGGAGGTTCGCTTGGGTGAAGGCAGCGTGTCCTGCCTAACACTCGCTGTTATTTATCTTGGGGCAGATGATCCTGTCGCTGTTCCTCATTTTGTCTCGTTGGGTGGGGTTTTTCTTTTAAGCCGCGGGGTTCGTGCAGCTTTCTTTTGTGCATTCTTTCTTTTCTCGGTGCTGCAATATATTGGCTTAAGTGTATAAAGCCCAGCTCTGTACCACAGGAAGAACTTATATTAGCACGTTGTGGAAGGAAGAAGGAAGATGGCATTTGTTGTGCAAATAAACTTATGCAAGAGGGGGGGAGGAAAAAGTCTTTTGACAGTGGTTTTACTGCAAAACAAGTGTGTGGACATGATTCATGGAAAAACTGAGTTGGACATTCTTCATCTGTGAAATCTCTGATCTGAAGCGATTCATACCAGCATCAGCAAGGTGGATTTGGGAAAGTGGGGTAGTAGGAAGAGCTGCACCCCCACCTATCGCAGAGAAATAAGGAAATAAGATGGCAAAAAATCAAATAGTTTTCTGTAAGACAGCTTCCTGGGTTTGGAATCACCATTGTATAAGTAGAAATATAAGTATCAGAGAGAGAAGCAAAACATCACATTTCTGTGCGGACAAGGCAGTATTTACCTGGTGACTTCCTTCTATGCTTTGGAATTTTGGATGGCTTTTTCTGTAACAGCACTTCTACCTGAAAATAATTCTATAAATGTTGTTCCACCCCCTGTAGTCCACGGTAGCCAGCTGTGACGTGAGATGTCCAACAGAGCATTTAGCCCACAACTTACTCCTTGCTATGCAACTTCCCTCAGGGATGCTTATTTGAGGGGAATCTTAAGGTCTGTGAAATGTTTGACTGCTGCTGTCTGTAGCTCTTTCTCCAGAGACATTGCAGACCTCCTCTTATCGCAGGACTAGGTATTTTCATGTGATGGTGTGCTCACATGTATGGTATACAGTCAACTGCTGCTGCAGTTGATGCAGGCTGCTCTAGCTGGATGATTGGACACCGCTTGCGAAGTCCGTTGTGTTCTGCAACAGCAGATCAAGTTACTTATCGTAGAAAAGAGCTCGCAGTAGATAAATTAACTAGCTTTAACTTTTCCCCTCAATTCTTATTAATGTTTCTTGCTGGCTGTGTTTTCTTGTGAAATGCCTTGAAGGGAACAAATTTGGTGGGAGTTCTGATATCTTTGAGTAGCCATAGGCCAAGGCTAGATTGTGGGAGAGGAAGGAGGAGGTTGTTTGGGTTTGGGTTTCTTGTTGGTTTTTTTAAGCCTGCCTTGATTTTTCTGGTCAAGTTTCTTAGCCTCTGAAGATAAAGCCCTAAGCAATGTGTGTAACTCTGAAGCTGACTTTGATTTGGGGGAAAAGAGGTTGGACCAGATAACTTCCAGAGGCACCCTTCAACATGAATTATTTCATTATTGTTTTGTTATTTGGGGGGGCACACAGGAAACCAAACCCAAACAAAAACCCACTGATACTGTAGCATGCAGTTAAATAGTTCACATGCAAACATAATTACAGAATGCTTAAAGCTAATGTGCCGGTCCAGTGAAAACTGGCTTTCATCTATAATGTGAAATCTAAATATTTACACTGGTAAGATTAGTTTGCTTGTTCCCTATGCTGAGACTCAATTTTCATTTTGATTTATTGTGTGCTCATTGTGTTATGCAATTAAAGTTTGCGCAGCCAGTGAAATTGCTGGAGTTTCCTTACAGTTTGTGAAGGAATGCAGTCTCCCTAAAGATAGCAACCTGTGTCTAATGTCTGGGTCAAAAAATCCTGAAGAAAACCAGCACCCCTTGCTTAAAGTAGGGAGTTTAACTGTGTATAAGGAGTAGAGCAGTGTCAAATCTTTAAGTTGTACATGTTTAATGCTGGCAGACAGTGTGGATCTCGGCTGGCAGAGGGTGTGTGTGCCTTTCCTGCTTCAGCAGCCATCCTGGCTTAAGCAGTTTTAATGGTAAGCTTTGCTAACCTGAGTTATTTTGGTTGATGCAGGTCAGGGAGCTCTCGTGTGAGATCTGCTTTCCCAGAGCTGTGGGGGTATTGACATCCACTGTAAGGAAGTGGTAAGCAGCTGGGGTGGGTGCGGGGGCTGCAAGCTCTGGCTGACACAGCTGTCTGCGTTTGCTTTTTTGTCACACACAGGCTGCAGCATGCAACCCAACAGTGACCCTCAGGGAAAACTCAACAATACCTATGTTACTTTCTGGTAAATATTTAAAATTTTTTTCCTCAGTGCTGTTTGAGGCTGCTTTTAGCACTTGAAACTTGTGCCTGTACATTACTGGCATAAGGTAAGCTGCTGCAAAACAGTATTTCATCAATGTGAAAATCATGGATAAAGCTGCAAAGGTGCGGTTAATCAAATTCTTACTCTTGTGTATGCAGACCTGTCCATGTTCTTACCCTTCAGTCAGCAGCTTTTGATTCCAGAGATTACTGCCTTAGATAGTACTTGCCAAACCCTTAAATGAATAAAGAGATGCCTTTTCTGAAGAATCAAACTCTTAATTTCCAGTGCTCTGAGACTGGAAAATTAGTTGTGCTTTCTGAGCGAGTCCCCTGTATCTTATGATGCAGTGCTACAGATCTTGTAAGGAAGTAAGTTCCTTCCTGAAAATCATGGTCTAAGAACTGCCTTTCTGTATCAATACTTAGATTAACCGTGTTGGTTTGGCTAGGCCTTCTCTGAAAGGCTGTTCAAATTTAACTTGAATTAATTTTATTTAACTTGATAGTAAGACAGGCTGGACTAAGCTAAGTAGTTGACTGCCTTTGTAGGAAGCTAAACCAGAAACTTGAAAAACATAAACCACCAAAATCTAAAGCCAAACCCTCTGCTGTTGTCATATTAGCTATAATTAATGGTTATTTCATTCCATATATGTTGAGGTTGCTGTTTATAGCTTAGCAGTAACTTTGTGGTGTGAAAACTGCCCCATTTGTTTTGGTAATATGTTTTCTTTGAAGTACTTAGTGTCCTGTTAATATCAACATGACTATGCTTTCACTGTTGACTGACTTCATCTGAATATTTTTTCCAGAGTGCTTTACATACATGTTTATAGGAATTAAAACCATACTTTCTCTGACAAAATCTAATCCTGTGGAGTTGATAAAGAAAAGAAAAAAAAAGAAAAAACCAACAGGGAAGAGGGGTGTGATGATATTTATAAAGGGGTATTTTTATATGAAACAATGTCAACATTGATTTACTGCAAGGATGTTTGTGAAACTCAGAGGTTTTTTCTTCCTGAAGGAAGCCTCTGTGAATATGAACATGTCCAAGTTTTAAGGGGGCAGTTAGTAGTAATACTGGTAAATAGGCTTGAAAATCCTTTCCACAGCATACCTTCATGTATCAGCTCCCTCATCTGTGGCTGTAGTTTGGTGAAGGCTCCAAACAGTCATGTCATGCTACACCTAGATGGGCAATTTAGTGTTATACATAAGCAGGTGTACCAATGTGGTCTTTTACCAAAATAAATGGGCTTATTTCTGCTGCTGCCTGCTTTTCTTGTGTTACATATAGCAATTCAATTGTGAGCTGTGGGGTGAATAGTTTCAGACGATGAGCTTACCTTGCAGGTCAAATGCAGAGGGGGACAAAGCTGTTGGCCAGGAGTGGGGCTACCCCTCTTTGTGAAATGCTGTAATTATGCCATAGTGAAGGTAAATGCCTCAATGTGTTTGGAAAGAAGGGTTTCCACTCGCTACGCTCTGGTAGTGTAATCTTTGTGTGCGTAGAACAGACCTGGCTGAACCTAATCCAGTGACAGGGGAAATCTTCAGTCAGATGAACTTCCTGGTTCATTGTGCAGCTTCGGCTCTGGCGCAGGGCACCGCCGTGTATTAGGGGTTTTTTTCTTCCTGTACCAATGCAGGATTTGGCAAGCTTCAGGTGGAGAGGCAGGCTATGGCTGATATCACACAGTGCAGCTTGACCTGATTAACTGTCAGTCTCCTTACCTAGCTCTGGCATGTAGCCGGTGCTCATGTGAGTGGACTCAGCTTGCAGACAGCCCCCCGGCCTTTTCCTCCTCCTTCCTTTCCCCTGCTGTTTATGAGGCTGGTGAGCTGAATCAGCTCTCTAGCTGTTTAGGCAAGTTCTAGAGATGGCAGGATAAAAGCAACAGGAGCTCAGGGCTAAATTGAGACTGTTCCTTTGGTAGCCCAAACTGTAAGAATGACTCGGCAGTCTCCTGAAAATTTGTCCTAGCAATTCTGTTTTCTCACCTCTCCTCCCACTGTAGCACTCACATGAAAAAGCAGTGAGACCGGTGATTCTAAATTAATTGTACAGGCATGCCTGCAAATGCATCTCTTTCTGTATTGATGTGTGCCTTTTAATTATTCCCTTATGCTTTTACAAGCATCTCTTCCTCCTCTGCTTGCCTGCAGGTTTAGTGGCTTCAGTTTCCTGTGTTATCTGTCTCTTACATATGTACTCTAAATCTTGATGTCATGCAAATTTAATAAACAGTATCTAACTGGGTGTCAAGAGTCACATAAATATTCCTTAGTTCACTGATAATGTTACTCCTTTAAGTCTCCCAACTGTTCTGTCATCTTGAGCAATATGTCTTAGAGAACCATAATCCAAGAATAGCTCTGTCCTGGTTTTGTCTGAGAGAGTTAATTTTCTTACTAGCAGCTGGTATAGTGCTATGTTTTTGATTTAGCATGAAAATAGTGTTGATAACACTAATATTTTAGTTGTTGCTAAGCAGTTAAGTATTTCTCAGATTCTCACACTGGCCTGCCAAGAAGGCGGTGGGGGACACCCAAGAAGCTGGGAGGGGACACAGCCAGGACAGCTGACCCAAACTGGCCAAAGGCATATTCTGTAACATATGATGTCATGCTCTGTACATAAGTGGGGCAGTTGGCCAAGAGGTGGCATGGCTCAGGAACAAGCTGAGTATCGGATCCAGATGGTGAGCAATTGCACTGTGCATCACTTGTTTTGCATATTGCATTATGATTATTACATTCCTTTTCTGTCCTATGAAACTATCACAACCCATGAGTTTTACTTTTTTCTTTTCAGTTCTCTCCCCCATCCCACAGGGAGTAAGGGAATGACTGTGCAGTTGGTTTAGCAACCTCCCAGGTTAAACCACGACTCTCTTTTAGCGTCCCATGTTCATTGAAATTTTTTTTTGTATGAAGCATTGAGCAGAGCAGCATCATTTTTCACAAATGTTTGGATTCCTTGGTTTGCTTATTACCTATAAAGTATAGCAGAATACTGTTCTGAAGTATAAAGAACTTTAAAGCAAGTCACAGAACCCTCTAAACTCTGGCACTTTTAATCACGGAGGGGTTGCTAAGTGCTTTCTATTTTAGGTGTAGGTATTTATTGAACAAGTTTGGCACAAGTTATGCTGAATTCCTAATTAGTACATGATGAGTTGGAGAATGGAAATGAGGACTAGTTTCCATTTTAAGGTACAGAGCAGCTGTAAGCCGAGTGTGATGACCTGAGCTAAAATAGCGTATCCTTAGTTCATTTTCTGAAATCTGTCGAAATCAGTTACTACTGACATACTATGACTATAGAGATTAAGACCATCTCTTCTAAGAGGAGGGAATACTTTTCCAGTTAGCTTTCCATTGTATTAACCTCTTGAGCTTTCCTAAAGTCATGTTGATCTTCCTGTATTTCTCTTTACTGTGATACAAGAACAGAAAGTAGAGTTCACAGTAACTCCTGCAGGTGTAACTAGTTAATGTGCCTGTATCTCAGAAGTTTAGTTTAAATTGTACATCTGATCTTCTACAGGTGGATTTAATTTAGGAAAGACCCCTGCATTAACACACATTCCATACATATACATAGCCATTACCTGGGTCAGTATGCATTCCATACATACAGAGAGTCAAACTGGTTTGACAGTGGCAGCAGGGTAAGTTAAATTACTCAAATTTTACAAGCATGGTTTTTGCACCGGAAAAACTACACTGGCCAGGGTCATGACTTTTTTTAAAAGTAAGTAGAAGATCTCTAGTGTGGACAGAATTTTCTCATGTTGTATCTTCATACCGATGCGGTTGGTTCTTACTCATTTAAAGGGTGTTAAATCAGAATCAAGGTACTTGATAGTGGGGCAGCTATACCAACCATGCAATGTAATAGAACAAGAGATGTTACCATTTGTATCAAATGGAGAGTCCAAAGAAAGATATATTCTTCCTGCTGCTGCTTTTAAAGTCCTTAGTCTACACTAGCCTATTTTGAAATACTATTAGTAGGAACTTCCTGCTAGGATCAGGTTGTATAACTTTTGTCTCTGGAGAAGGGTGTGAGTTAAACATTGATGTCTTCTGGGTATAACTGTACTAGTGGAGAGGTTAGTGCTTCTGATTACCGATCCTCAGATCTGCTGACTGTTCTCGTTGGAATGTTTCCTAGCCATTTCAGTTGAAGTAAGGCAAAAACAATTTTAAAAGTAAGTCTCTCCTAAGTTACTTTGACTAAAACATTGGGAAAACTCTGGCACAAAAAAAACCCCAAAACCTGACAAAGAAATCAAGAGTGGTTGAATTAGTACAAGCTAATGAAAGTTTTCCATTGACACAGTGGGTCATTGAGCGCTTACATAAAGTAGCAATGGAAAACCTTTGGCAATGACACCAGGTTCAACACCAACAAGTTTGGGCTAACACTGATGATAGTGGTGTACAAGGGTACAAAAGTAAAATATACTGAACAGTTGGAGAGGCAGTGGTCTGATCATGTTGACAGTCTAAATGGTGTCAGTTTTCACATGGTTGTCAGTAACATCTCCTTTAAAACAAATTGAAAGAAGGTTATGTATTTCTTTTGTAGAGTTTTAGAAAGAGTGTTGCCAGTCATAATGGCAGATCTGCAAAAAGTTGTAGAAGAAAATAAGAGCTTAAGCAGTGACCAGTATCATAAGAAATGCTTTGTCCATGACCATTTAGCTAATCTCTTCATTTTTCAGAACTTTCATGGTAAAAGTAAAGGCAAGGATCTCAAGTCTGATGTGAAAAAGGAAAACAAGTAGAGCAATTAAGCAATAATTGTTATAAGCAACTATAGCCTCACTGGTTGAAACAGTGAGCGAAGAAAATAATTTTTGCAAGAGTATTCAAAGTGAGATATAAATGAGGTAAATTTTAATTGGGCAACGTTTGCAAAGAACTTCGTGCTTGATGTATTGCCTGAAGCCTTGTCTCCCCTTCCTCCTCTTGGAGTAATAATATAACTGTAATATATTACAGTTCTTTTAATTGTGGGACATTATAAAGAAAATACTAATAGTATGTGCAGTTTTTTTCATGTTGTGTTCTCTGGTCTCTCTTAGAATTCCTGCTCTTATCCTTCCATTGTTTTAGATAACTTTAGAAAGGAAATATAAATGTGATTACCAGTCTTTAGCATCTGGATACAGTTTACTTTATCTTGATTTGTCTCATTCTCTTTGAAAGTAGAACAAAGCTTTCTCAAGCAAGAAACCATCAATTATTTGACTCAATGTACTTTCCTGTACTAGCAATAATATGTATGTTGCCTGATATGTGCTTTGAAGGTGTGTGGCATGGTTTGGACAAGTGTGGAAAAAAGAAGCATTCCTGAAATCAGGAGGATTGACATTAGATGAGAACACCTTGAAGATTACTTCCAATTATTGAAGATTAGAACTCAGACTGTGGTGATAGTTAATGTAAATCTTTTTCTTTACTGGGAAATCAAGGTTTTTTCTCAAGTGTTTAAGGAATATTTCCCAATTTCAGATAGCTCCAAGTTTAGAATATAGTCATCAGTTTGCGTGAAACAATTCAGCCTTTGGGAATGTTGGCTGGAATAACTCAGGAAAAGAAGCTTTTAAAAACATGTGCTAAATTTGTTAAGTTTACATAATAGAAGAGGAAACAGCTAAAGTGTTTATTCTACTTAATTCTTTGCAGGCATCTGTAAAGAGTGATTAAGCATACTTGATGTGAAGTCTACATTAGATAAGCAGAAGGTGAACTACAGAACTTTACGTCTGTCCCAAAGTTAGCTTAGAATTTGCTGATGGCCAGTTCTCCTTGACTTGTCCTGCCTTCTCCGCTGTCAGTTAGTGCCCAGCCTAACAGGTAGCTGCTGCTCAGGGGTGGCCTTGCTCCTTAGCACAGCAGGAAGCTGAACTTGTCTGGCTCTGCAGTGACTGACATCAGGTAGCTGGACAGGCCGAAAACAAAGGGTATAGTTTCACGGTGCAGTTGAACTGAATTACCAGCTCCCCAACAACAAGCGTGGAAAGGGAGGTTTGCCTCCTTAATCTTCCTTTTTTTCTTCCCTCCCTTGACTTCTAACAACATGTTTTCCCTTTTATCTGTGATGGAATGAATCTGACTGCAAAGTAAATTAGTTCAGTGTGCTTACCTAGAAGATATTGGGTGTGTTTCTACTAGGTTAGTTTTCTGTCTTTTTAGTGAGTTGAATGGGCCTAGTGTGTGGTCAACACCACCACTGCTTAGAGTGAGCAGGACCTTATCCCCATGTGTGAACTGTAATTCTGTTCAGATTGCCTTTGAAACTGTACCCTGGCTCTACAAATAAGAAAATGGTTTCTACCAGTTCAGTTCCTTGAACTGACTCAGGGCATTACATGTGTAACGATCCTAGCACAAGAAGTGACAAAATAATAAAGCAAAAATGGGGAATGGGATAGGAATACCTGTTTCAGCTAGCCATGTCAGCAGTTGAGCTGTGGCATGAAATGCTGCCTGAAAGTTCATCATTTAAACATCGAAGTCGGTGAGCTTTTCCACCAGAATACATGTTCTTCATAGCAAAGTCACGTGGCTTATTGGAGGTGATTTAAGGCATTTCAGTACAGAGTACCATTGTTACAAATACTGGATTTGTCAATTAGTGGCCTTGTGTTTAGGGATCACCAAGTTAAATAAAGCAACAACACACTGAAGAGCCTACTAATAACTGTTTATGCAACTTGAAATTGCAAGTGTCAAAATATAAACCATCATGTTATTAGTCTGTATATTCTTGTCAATAATACTCTTTAATGTCACATTTAAAAAAAAAAAGGGAATAAACCTGTAAAATCTATCACTTTTCCATTGTGTGTAATTACAATTCACGCTGATTACAGAGGATGTGTTTGCAGTGCATGAAGTTGTATGGCACCATGAGCCATAGCCTCACTTACACTATGTCAGGGAAATGAGGGAGGAACCTGATTTTCATTAGCCTTTATTTTAGAATGTAGTTGAGTGTCATATTTGCAAATGTCAGAGACAGTAATCATAGAATGGTTTGGGTTGGAAGGGACCTCAAAGATCATCTAGTGTCAACCTCCCTGCCACAGGCAGGGACACCCTCCACTAGACCAGGTTGCCCAAAGCCCCATCCAACCTGACCTTGAACACTTCCAGGGATGGGGCCTCCACAACCTCTCTGGGCAACCTGTTCCAGTACCTCACCACCCTCACAGTAAAGAATTTCTTCCTAACATCTAATCTAAATCTACCTTCTTCTAGTTTAAAACTATTACCCCTTGTCCTATCACCATGCTCCCTGATAGACAATCCCACCCCATCTTTCCTGTAGGCTCCTTTAGGTACTGGAAGGCTGCTCTAAGGTCTCTCCAGAGCCTTCTCTTCTCCAGGCTGAACAACCCCAACTCTCTCAGCCTGTCCTCATAGGAGAGGTGCTCCAGCCCTCTGATCAACTTCATGGCCCTCCTCAGGACTCGCTCCAACAGCTCCATGTTCTTCTTGTACTGGGGACCCCAGAGCTGGATGCAGTACTCCAGGTGGGGTCTCACGTGAGCAGAGTAGAGGGGCAGAATCACCTCCCTCGACCTGCTGGTCATGCTGATTTTGATGCAGCCCAGGATACAGTTGGCTTTCCAGGCTGCAAGCACACACTGCCAGCTCATGTTGAGCTTCTCATCAACCAACACCCCAAAGTCCTTCTCCTCGGGGCTGCTCTCAATCTGTTCTCTGCCCAGCCTGTAATTGTGCTTGGGATTGCCCTGACCCATATGCAAGACCTTGCACTTGGCCTTGTTGAACTTCATGTGTTTCACGTGGGCCTACCTCAAGCCTGTCAAGGTCCCTCTGGATGGCATCCCTTCCCTCTAGTGTGTTGACTGCTCCACACAGCTTGGTGTTGTCGTCAAACTTGCTGAGGGCGCACTTGATATCTTACAGGTTTTTGGTTTTTTTTCTTAAAGTCCATTTCATCTCCTCAGTCCAAAATTAAGATTACCCTCTACTTTAAGAGCTCTGATATGTAATCAAAGACAGTTAGTACTTTTAGCTGTCATCCCACCTATACTACACAGATGGCCAAAGTGCTGTTGAGCTGGTTGCTGAGCATTACAGTTTACTGCATGGTGTTTTAAGACAAACAGTAAAGACAAACTTCAGAATAATGCACTACTCTCTCATGATTCAGCAACCAGTTCAGAAGTAGCTCATCCACATGTACACTTTGAGGAAGAAGATGAGATGGAGGATTAATGCAGTAGGGCGTTCCAAGCCATGCTGCTTCTGCTTATAAGACCTGTTAAATTCTGAGCAGCGTTTCAGACTGGTCTTGGCTTCTGAGAATTTGAATCAGTGCTTGACTCACTGGCAAGAACCATAGTGGGACTGAGATACTGACTGCTAAGGAGTATTAATCTGCTGGTAGTTCTTGCGTACACAGAGGAATTTCACCTGCTGAAGTGAAGGTAGTATAAGATCATATCCTCATCATCAGTATAACTTCATAGATCAGGCCTGATGTACATAAGTTTTAAGAAGTCACTGTGTTAAAAAAAAAAATCCCCAGAGGGATATAGTGACATTTATCCATTTTAAACAGTCTTAGTTTAGTTTTGTTTACAGGTTTGTTACAGTACAGAAGTTTAAAAATGCAATTTTGCAATAGTATAAATGCACTGATACACTTTTATGCCTATAATAGGACTGTTTCTAACTTAACTCTGAGCTTTTAATCTTAACAATTTGCAAGTCAAAGCAATTGAAATTTCACAGCTTCTCTGTAAATGGATTTATCAGCATTTATAACTCAAGAACTTTACACTTCTGCACTATACCCTCAAAAATCACAAGCTCAATACCCTCAAAAACAGAATTCACAATGAAATAAATAAGACTTTACCAGAAGGATGGTGCTTCATGCTGAAAAACTCAACTCTCTGTGTATTTTTTATTATTATTCTTGTTCAGTGATGGCTTTGAATGACAAAACTTCAACACAAAAATGTGAAGAGCTAATAACCCCTTCCTTTTGTTCAAATGATAGGTTTTCTAAAAAGAATCCGGAGGATGATTAATGTCACATCAAAAGAGGCCTCAAATTGCAGTATTCTAATGCATGCATGAAAATGTAGAAAAATGGAGTATATTCGTCCAATGCATCTATTACTGTTGTAAACACTAATTAAAAAACTGCTTTCATAGCTCTTTTGTAATGTAGCAGTTGTCAGTTGGTACTGATCTGAATTATATCTTGGAAAGAACCTAGTTATTGTGTTAGTAATTGTTTTTATAGTTGTAAAAGTATGGTAACAAATTATGTCATTTCAATTATCCCACTTAAGTCCTAGAAATGGACTTTTTTAATACATATACATACATACATACACACTTGATGCTACTGCCATACTTTCGTTGTAATATTTTTCTAGGCAACAGATTTTTGTGTATGGGTTATAACAATAACATGTCAGGGGTGGTTTGCTTAATATTTTTATTGATTACCAACGTGGTTTTCAGGGCTGTCTTCTAAGTGACCAAGAGCTAGCTTCTCTCCAGAAATTTTTACATTGCTAGTAGTAATAGTTGTAGCAAGAAGAACACTGACACCATTAATGTTTTTATTTAAGTAGTAGTCTGAACTAAGGCAACAACATGTTAATAGCCGATACAAACTATTAAAAATGCACCGTCAATTTTGCATACCAACTCTATTGTAGTCTGGGCATAGTAGTTGCTGATTCTTACTCAAGTGAGTATATTCCTTTTCCATTGTATGCATGCTACACATGCTCACGCTCAGATGATTTGTCCAGCTTTGACAGCCGGTTCTGTATCCATGGGTTGAGTTTCCTTGTGCTTATTTCAGCCAGTGTGAAGAGGTAGGACAGCCTCAACCTGTTCTTCAGAGTCCTCTTCATTGTAAGGGTTCAGTCTTGTTTGTATGCTTAAACTCCTCTGTTCACACAAGTCTAGTTCAAATGAGAAGCAGATGCCTCTTTTAGATAAAGCTTCAAAAATTCACCTCTAATGGTTTACGCCTCTGAGAGTTTCCCTATGTCTGGAGCATCGTAGTTGAATACGTGCGTATTCCTTCACTGCTTTACTGCAAGGTAAAACATGTTAGTTTAAATCATTCTCAGTTTTTAAGCTAGCTTGTTTTACTAATGCATCTTCGCTGTGAGGGCAGTCCCATCTGGTTTAGGAGAACTAACTAGCAGGTGCAAAGTAATTCCTTAAAGCACAGACCTCTTGATTCCGAAGGTCGGTCCTTTTGTTTCCTACCAAGATGACACGGCAGCAGCGTACCTCTGAGCTGCGGGGTGATCGAACTAGCAGCACAGAATGATTGGGTGAGCAATTGAAAAGCTTTTATTTTGGTTTGAGGTTTGTGTGTCTCAACAGGTTTGGGATGTATGGGATTCATACTTTAACCTTATAGCTGGTGAATTCATGACTATGATCAAAAGTTTATGTGATTTCAAGATGAGTTTCCCTCATATTTTTTCAATTTTTATTGTTAAATACTTGTAGGTAAAAGAGAATAATTTAATTTTTTTCTAATATACACTGTCAGGTGTACAGTGAAACATTCTTAAAAGCTGTCCTTATGTGGACTCTCAACAGTGGACACAAGTATTTGTTACGCTTTTTTGAGGGATTTTTTTTTTTTTGTTCTGAGAGCTGTGCCATTTACAAGTCATTCTCTAAAGATTATAGTTGTTGAGAAAAACCTCCTTGGAGGTGCTTTGAATGGAGAGGTAACATTCTTCAAGTCCATAAATAGCTGGATTTGAAAACTCTTGTGAACACAGATTTGTCTTTCTTGGTTCTGAGAATCATATTTCAAATAAAATGTTTTTGACCAGTAAAATTCTTCTGATTTGGATTTTATTTAACAGTCACCACCATTAAAGCAGTTTGATTCTAAACAGTTTGTCAGAGGATTTGCTTACCACTGCCCTTTGGGTTTCCTTTAGTTTTGCTTATTTTGGAGGCATTTAGGCTATATTGCCACAACTGAGTACATCTTGGGAGGTTGTGACTGTTCCAAATTCTAAATTCATTCACTGTTCCAAATTCCTTCCTACTTTTTTCTTGTCTCTAATTTAGGATTCCTGCAAAAATAAGACATCATCAAGACAGGGAATCTCTTTTAGAGAACCTCTTCCACTGCTCTTAAGGGTAAAACAGAGTATACTTGCATTGCTCCTAACAGTAAGAATAAGGGATGCCTGTGACCAATTCTGGATTTGAGTGAGCTGAGTATTTTCAATATTTTATGAGCGCTGTTCGATAACACTGAATTAGTAATGTAAAAATACCTGCTCTCTCTCATAGCCATTCGTCTTGCTCACAAGAGAGACATCTTGTTACAGAGAGGTGTTAGCACTAATACAGAATTCTACCATAACCGGTAGAGTATCTGCTAACAGGAGGGCTAAAATCTACTAAGAGGTTGAAAAGTCCGGGCTGAAGAGTATTTCTGCTAGAGAATATGGGGCTTAGCTATAAATAAGCTCATGTGTGTGAAACTTTTATAACTGCACTGCTTTCCTTGCATTGTTTTTAAATGTAGCTTTGGTTCTTAAAATTAGAAAACGTTACCTTTCCCAGAGACAGGGGATGAGGCAAGAAGGTAGATCCCTGTCAGTCTCCTAATTGTACAGTGCTTTAGTTTATGGATCAGAAGTCTCTGCTAGGCCACTTCACCCTCATAAATGTTGCCTGTTTTGTCCTGTATGTGTGTACGTTGCTTTTTTTTTTAATCCGCTGTTTCTTGTTTTTTCACCAGGTTCATCTGTAAGATCAAAAAATAAAGTGTGTCTAAGCTCCAGCTCACCTTGCAACAATTTAGAGAGCTGTGGGAATGTATGGGAGACTTCAGATGGCTTAAGATACAAATTTCTGTTGCTGTGGAAAGGTGTGATCCTCTCCACCTCTCCAGCAGTAGCATTTGCATGGTAATATAGCAAGTGCGAGTCATTCCTTGGGCTGAGAACTGACACGGACAAAAATAAAACTTTGCTGCTGGCTGTGAAGTCACAGATGTACCAGTGCTGGCACCGGGGAGAGAGGCTGGAAACCCAGGCCAAAAGATAGGCTAGGGCTAGCCCTTTTGGTGGCAGAATGGTTTTGAATAATGTAGTAATGAGTCTGCAGCATTAAAAAGAAAATATCCTTGTTGTCCTTGTATAAGACTGTGGCCAAAGTACTCATGGAGGCTTGGAGAAATCAGATCCCTATCTTTCATTTACTGAGTTTGTGGCAAAAATATTAATGTGCTGGTATGTTAATGGCAAGTAATTGTATGACAGATAACATTAAAGAGAATCTTTAATGATAATTTTGCAGTGTCACAGATATGATAGGGAAGAATTCTTTTTATTTTTCATGTCTGAGTCAATTTTTCTAAAAGCTATTTTCCATATTTTGCCTCCTGTGCAAGTTCAGTGTTTGACTGCAAGCTTGTGAACACTAAATTAAGCTTTTCTTTTCACTGTACTGCATTGTTCATTTCCATGTGCTGCTGAGTTGGTGCAACACAGCTATAGCAGTAATAATTAGTATTCAATATTCTTGCTGGAACATGCTAATTCTGCAGGCTGAAACACTCAGAGTTTTAGAAAAGCATAAAATAAAGTAGCCCTAGGCTCTGTTGGTAAATATGACTGAAATTGAGAAGTATATCTCTCTTATCCAAAAGTCTGTCTGTCTGACTAAATAGTTCTCTAATTTAATTTAAGACGTTAAGCTTTTCTTTTTAGCTTTTTTTTTTTTTTTTTTAATGAAATGGTACTAATTTCTGGCACTGTGTGTGCAAACAATGCAATATTTTCTTGCTAGTAAGTATTTTATTTAAAAGAAGAAAACATCTGATATTTTACCTGACTTGAAAGCGCTTTTTGACTAGTGGTTGTGCTGCAGCTTATTGCACGCAGAGGTGGGTTAACAGAGTGCTCCTGCAAGGGTGCTCACATTTATTACATCTTCTAAGGAGAGAAAGCTTTCCCCTATAAGCTTCGGTCTCCTATGTTTTATGTGTATGTGTCTCATATTTGTCTTGGTGGGTGATTAAGAATGGTCTACAGTGCCCAAATATTTCTATAGCCTTCCATTCTACATCAGTCAGGGTTTAGTATACCACTATGCACACTTCAAAGGCCTGCAGTTCTTGCCCTAGTCACAGGAGATCTCTCCAAATATATGAGCAGAATGAGGTTCAAAATTAGTTACCTTTTTATTTGCATAGTTGATTGGGAAAGTTTAGAGATCACTGGGGTGGGAGATAGTTCCTAGAAGCTCTGGCAAAGTTTAATAGTGAAAACCAGCTAGCTATATATACAGCTTTTCTACGTGTGTGACTACTTTCATTAGCATTCTAGCTTTTTACATAGCTACACAGCACCGTTCCTGCTTAATCAATCAATCAGTCATTTATACCATGTAAAAAAATCCTTTATACTGACACTATTTATTCTTACGTTAATACAGGAATACGTGTGTTGGTATTAAATATCTTTATAACTTTGTCTGCAATGAGAAGGCTGTATCACCTGAGTACATTGTATATTTGAAACACAGGAAATTTATTAAATAGGGAAATCCTTTAGCGTAAGAGTACTGTCTCGCTTCATATAAGCAGTAGATATTGCACTGTTTTTAATAGAGCAATGAACTTCTGTCAGGAAAATTCAGTATTTATGGTGCTTTATAATTTGTATGTGTTCCTTTTAAGTACTGCCTAGTGAACGTTTGTAACTTTGCCCAAACAAACAAGGCATACATCTGAATACTTCATATTACTTTAATGTAGTAGTGGCTGTTAAATCCTACAGAATTCTTTGTATGAAGATTTGGACTTCATACACTGTAACTACAGTATTGATGACAAAACAGCATCTTTTTTTAAACACATCTATTTTCTGCCTCCCAAGTAATGCCTCCTGTTAATTACAAAATTGACCTTCAAGCACTCCTGTTAATACTAAAAAAATCAGTATTAGTTCAGAAGTTAGACTTTTCCCCCTTTGATTTGCATTAACAAGTTAACCTCTGTTCCAGTTTTTAAGATGTTAAAGATGTCCCTGCTGATGTCATGGTCAGTAATAGATGTCTGTTCTCACAGGGAGTTTATTATATTGTTACTCTTTGTGAAAGCAGAGGAGGAAAAATAGGAAGTCTCTATGTGAGTTGAGTAAAAAGATAGACGTTTGCAAATAGAAAATAAATTATTACTTTTATAGTATAATCAAACTTTAAATTCTGTGGGGATGTCACCTTCAGACAACTATGAACATACTTTACTTATGTAAGCTATATTTTCCCCAAGATATTTTTACTATTGAGGCTGTAGGTGTTAAGCATCTTCTTTCCTTTCTTTCACAGGAAATTCTGGTGGTTAAAGATCATGGCAACCATAGAGGAACTGGCCCATCAAATTTTTGAACAGCAAATGGGAGAGGTACATAAATTTTGAGTCCTATTTAAGAAACATTGAATATTAAAATATACAGACTCATATGTAAAAACCAAAATAATTTTTAGTACAGCCAAAGCTTCTGGAGACTCTCCCATGGAAGACTAGAAGAACTTACTATGTCCTTTTTAAAGTTATGCTGCAAAGTCTTTTTTGCCAAAGTTTGCCCCACAGAAAGGAAGCTAAGGAAAATCTAGCAGTATTTCCATTAAGTGACTAGCTGTTCAATTCTGCTTTTTGGCCTGTCGTGGTCTTCAGAGAGGTGTCTGGTTGTGTAATTGCTTTGCTCACTTCAGTTACAGAATTTACAGTTGAGAGTTGTCTGTACAAAAATTGTCAGCTTTTACTTTCCAGTTAAGCAATTGCTTCATTTGTCATTTTCGTGTTTAGTAAAGGTTTGCCATGTCCTTCACTGTAAAATATTTGTTGGTATTTGGTATAAGTCAAAAGGAAGATAGAACTCTTGTTTCTGCTAACTTCTGGGTTTCACTTTCTGTAACCTGCGTGCAGAATCTGTGTACTGCAGCCAGAGAAACTTCTAGAGATGCACAGATTAATTGTAGCATAGTCTATTTTAAATTAGTACCGCTTTAAATTAGATACAAGTAGTATCTTATCTTAAATAAATGGTATTTTTAGCTTGAAACATCTTTATTTCTTGTGTAGACATAGACTTATTTTTCAACTAATTTTAGTTCCTCTCATAGAAGGGTTGGGGATGGGGGTGGGATGGTTAATTCTATTCCATATAATCTTACAGCTTTTATTGTTATAGCATCTGAGTGTTGCTAAGGCTATCTCAAAGGACTTAGGTGATTTACATGATGTATGGTGTTTTCTTTCTCTACTTGTCCTCTTGATAAGTGAGAATGACGTGTCTAGTGGAGTTTTGTTTTGGTAACGTAATTCCTTGTGAAAGTCTAAATAGTTCTGTATTTCCCGTTTTTTGCGTTGGTTTTGTTCTGGGTTTTTTGTGTTTGCTTTTTTTTTTTTAAAGTACAGGCCAGTCAAAGCTAGCTGCAGTGTTCATTCAACTCAGAAAAGAGGATGGTGTGATGATGGTGTTTAGCCTCTATAAGTTTTTTTTCTCAACTTCATAATGTGATTCCATGAGACGCTGAGCTGACTTAGTATCTCAATGCCGTGGGAAAGCAAAGGGTCTTTTTCTGTTTCTTTATTTAATTTCTACACCAGCAGCAAGCTAACCCAGCCAAAAGAAACAGAAGGTTTTCTGCTGGGTTAGTGCAGAGTTGAGTAGGGTCTGAGAAGGCTTTAATGAGTACCAGGGCCAGTTTAAAGGAGGATGGCTGGTAGCCAAAGGCAGGCAGGGGAGAAGATGGAGTGGTGGTATGACACTGCAGAGTGCTCTTAGCTGTTTCTGTTCATGGTGAAACTGCAGCCTTACAGCTTTCATGGATATCATTCTGCCAGCAGTATAGATTAGGATTTGTCTTTTAGCAAGGTTTTGCTGAGCCTGAGACCGTCATATCTTATTTGGCAGCAGTGTGGCTCAAGCATTCCCCAGTCCTCGCTTAGCCACTTATTCTCATGCTATGCTAATCTTGCTCACGTAAGCTCTCTGTGTCATTGTGCGGTTGCCAAAACTGGGGAAAAAAAAATGGGATAGTGGAGGAAGATCTTCTCCCTCCCAGTGGGGTCAGCTCCTTTATCTGGTACAAGGTGCAGCCCAACCTGGCACATGGTTAGAAGGACTGAAAAGCATCACCCAGGGCAGTGCAAGGTGGGACTCCATAAGCCAAAGTTACTGCCAAAGGAGTGGAGTGCTCATGAATGCACTGCCGGAAAGGTGGAGTCACCAAACAAAATGATCTTATTGGGGCCTTCATGAAATATGTTATGTTCCTACCTACCTGTGATCTACTGGCTGTAATTGCTTGGTGGTGTTCCTATTTGATGTGAGCATTGAAAAACATATTTTAAGGTCTGTGGAACTTCAGCAGTGTTTTTGTTAGCATCTGTAGAATTCTCTTGAAAGTTGAAATAGTTTTAATTGAATTTACGAGAAGAGTTTACATGAGTAGAACGTGGAAGGAAAAAGACAGGTGTTCCCATTCTGAGGAGAATGGAAAGTGCTTCTGAGCCTCATTGAAATAATGGTCAGAAGTGTTCTGTAACGTAGGTGTTGATTTCTTTATAATACTAATTCTTTTTCATGAAGCATTTTAAACCACAAAATTATCACAAATGATTTTATTATGATGTTCACAAATGTGTTTGTGTTAATTTAGGGCTCTTTTTGCATAAAAGCAAGACTTTTTAAAAAAAAGAAGAATTTATAGCCTTGTCTATATGGAGCATTGCACAATGTTTATCTTTTCTCAAATTCTGCCAACTGCTGTTTATCATTTCCTCAGTGTGAGATAATTCATATTACTACTTCAAGACACATTCCTTGATTCATATAGGGAAGTTGTCAAGAGCCTGCAACAATCTTACTTCTTTAATTTCTTTAATAATCTGGTTGGGTACACTAAGTATGTGGTGGTTTGTTTACACGGTCCTGCCAGGTAACAGTAACAGAGAAAAGCTAAATATTTGTGAAAATAGAGTCCGTCACACACATACAAAATAAAATTTTTACAAATACTGCAGTTATTCTTATCAGTATTTTTTAAACTGCAATAAAAACCTGTATTCTATGTGGAAGTAAAACTGTCAAGCTGATACTTTGTGGGGTTGAAGAGCAGTTTTAGCTTATACAACATGTAGATTGTGACATTTAAGGCCTGGAATATGTAGGTTATTGTGTAAAGCAAAGGTAAATTCACATAAAACTCCAATTGCCTATAAATCACCATGTGTATATGTCATTTGATAGGCTGATGCAGAATTTTAGTGCTTGAAAAGTATTGCTTTCAAGCTGTAAATGTTGCTGTATAATGAACATTTCTTTGTCCTGTACTTAAGCAAAGAGGGAGATGAATTGTTTGAATATGGAAGGTGCTCAATCTCATGAAAAATCACATATTTTTAGAAAGCAGTATTCCAAAATGGCTTCGGCAGTAGTTTGACAAGCATTTCTTTTGATGATGCTGGCAGTTTAAGCAATCCCCGCAGCAGCGTAATCCCACTCTCATTTGCTCTGATGCATCTGCTTCTGAGCATTGTGGAGATGGGGATTGAAGGTTTGAGTTATGCTAAGAATAGCCTTTGTTTGTCTGTCTGTTCGCTGGGCTGCTTTGTAACCTGCATCCTATTCCAGATCACTGAATGACTAACCAACCAGTTTTACCTACCACGCTGAAGGGATAGGAGTAAGTAGGTTGTAAGAGCTGAGACTGGTACCAAAAGTAATGCCTTTTTGGATAAAATTTCAAAATCAGCTCAGGCTGATGGGAGCTTGTATTTTTGCTGTAAAGGGAAGTCTTTCCCACCGCTCCTTCCCCTTCTCATACTCCTCTCCAGCTGCATGTTCTTGCCTCCTTTCTTCTGCTGGTACTAGCATTTACATGGTGGTGTGGTTGCGAAATCAGGAGTGAAAAAGCTCTCAACCTGTTATGAAGCAGTACCTTTACTGCGATATATATTCTCGATATTATTCTTGGGGAGGGGATGGGACAGTAGAAGAGGAGCATTTTTATAATGGTGTAAATACTGGGAATTGTTATTAATACAGAATTGCAGGATGTTCCAGAGGTTCTGAACTGCCAAAATGTTTAGGGAGTTACTCGGGAATTTAAGAAAAAAATTTCAGTTTGAAGGTATCTGTAAACTCCATGAAGACAAACTTCCTTTATACTACAAATAGTCTGGCCTTCCTGATCAAGCCTCTGCAAATAGCAGCTGTACTTCTTCATTTTTATTGGCAAATAATGAGTAATACCTTCTCCCATATACCTTTGGCTATAACGTTAAGAATTTTTAAAATACCAATAATCATTACAGCATTTCCACAAATTGTTTTTGAGAGCATTCACACAGAGATTTAAATTTAAGATACACTGCTTGCCAGCTTCATGCATTTAATTAATTTTCTCTTAACTTTATTGATAGTTCCCCAGTATAGAATTCCATTGTTCTGGTTTTGCTGCTTTAACAGAAGAACAGAACAGAAAAGGTCAATTGCTCTGTTTCCACACCAAAAATTATTTTGTCCCTTTAAGTAAGCCATTAACATAAAAATATTTTAGCGTAAATGTAGCAGACCTATGATGAAAGGTATTGTCTCTTACAAACATCAACAGTAATATTCAGTCTGATTGTCTTCCATGGAGTTGTCAACAATGGATTTACTTAATGTGTTTCTAAATTTCAGATTTGAAGGTATTTCAAAATGGGTACAAAACAATGAAACAAACAGAATTTTCTAACTACCAAAATTAAGCTATTAGATTAGATTACAAGCATTTGCATTCTTTATACCATAAGAGTGTCAGACTTTCCATAGACTTGTGCAGACAAATCAGAAGTTGGTGAAACCTTAAGGTTTCATCCATTAAGGTAGTGTATCTATCCTTAAGGGTAGTATATCCATTGTCAATCCATTATATTTATTTCTTCTTTCTAGATTACCCATTCCCAGGGAGCTGTTACACAAACACTAATGGATGGGATAGCACAACGAATACAGATTGTCCCTGCAGATTCAGGCCTCTCTTTACCACAACGTATACAGGTATGCTTCATCTGATATATTTTAAAAGCAGAGATGAACTATTAATTTCTGCCAGTTTTCACATATGCTTCTTTTTGATTTGTGTCATATTATTTGCTTGAATGTAAATATTCAGCCCTGGATGGCATTTCTATATGAACAGGAATAAAACATCCCCCTTTGTTTTTCTTTTTTGCTCCTAAGAATTTTAAGATTTACAAAATACTCTAATGACTGAACAGAAAAAGACTTTTCACAATACTGTAATGATACTGCTCTTTAAAAGCTGAATAATTTTTCAATTTGGCAATTCAACTGAGTTGTTGGAACATTTCTACGTTTTTGGAGCAAGGAGGGAGGAAATTGTGCATTGTATCATTGATACAAGTCATGAAATAGTGCAAGGCAACCTGATGTCTGAGAAGGATACTGGGTTTTGGCTGTCCCAACCAATGTTATATGTCCCACTATGCTAATTCAGAGCCTGGCCAGGTAATAATCTCCAATTCAAGTGAGGATAGGAAGTTCTTGGCAATGTGGGTAGTTAAATCAACATAGATGTGTGTATACAGAGATTAGGAGGATTTGGGGAATAGAATGTTATATTTTATCCCTTAGAAGTCAATGCAAGCTCTTGCAAACATTTTATTTTTAAATTTCATCCTAGAGAAAAATATCAACTGTGGAATAAATTTAAAAAACATTTTCAGATATATGTAGTTGCATACAAAGATACTCTAAGCGAGCCAGCTGCTAGTATAATCTTGGCTCTTTTTTTTTTTTTTTTTTTCCTGGCTTCACTCCTCAGTATTTTCCACTGTTTTTTCCTGTTTCAGTGTGTTGCATTCAAGCTTTGTCCTACCTTCCAAGATTCTTCACAACTGCCCTCCATACATGATACTTTGTTTTATCACCCCCTTCCTGTGCTCCAGTCATGGTGCCAGTCTTATGTATCCAGTATATCTTCATTCTTTCAGCTACCTCCACTCCTTTTCTATGCTTTGTTTACAGCTGTACCCTTTATTAACCCATTTATGCTAAATCAATTAACCACCATCTCTTTATCCTCTGTTTTCATTGTCAATACTTCTATACTATAATGTCCTGGTAGTGCGAAGCATTTAATGTAATTTCAGCACCAGGGTGTAAATTTGGGACAGTGACTTACAAACCCATGAGCCTTTATTGTTGAACAGCAGGACAGCTCTGTTGGTTCAAAGCCAGTGACAGACTCTGACCCTTCTGTGTCAGCTTTTTTGTGGGAGGAGAACTACTTTTGGTTAGGCACTGTAATTACTGCAAATATGATGAACATAGAAGAATTGTATTTCTTGGGACAAGGACCTTTATATAGCTTTCATTGTGTCATGTAGCTGGAAGATCATTTGTTTCTAACCCAGCTACTTTGTCCCTTGTCTTTTTTTCACCACGCTCATTGAGTCTTGCTTCAAAATGGATAGTATGCACTTTGGAGCCGTGGTTGTCTCTTGATATGTATGGAACAACACTCAGTTGAATGGCATCCTTCCTGCAACGGGCATCTACAAACATGTCACCAGTATCAATAATAATAAATTAGAACTTAGCAATGAAAACTTTCCTCAAAGCAGAATTTATCTGAAGAGTAAAGTAGTTTGTAGGAACAAATACATCTCAGTGAAATGTTCAAAATGAATGTTAAATTGATTAATTTTCAATTTATATTTTCAATCAATATTTTTTCCTTTATTTTATTATTGTTAAATGCACATAAATAATTATCTGACAGCTTGAAATACAAAATCCTCAGTAAAATGTTCTTTAAAACATGTTTCTTTAGTCACCCTTTTTAGAGAATGCTAACATTTCTCTGGGATAAAAGTTGAATGTCACATTTGTTGTTAAACAGACATTTCTGTTCAAAATCGGCTCTGTTATAAACAGGTGGATTAGTCCTCTGTGTTTAGACACATCTTTTTTTTCCCTAAAATAGGAACACAGAATTATTGAGGTGTTTAATTTACTGAAATTATGTTCAAATGGGAGCCAAAAGTTGTTAATGGTCAAGGCTTAAAAGCGATAAAGGAAAATACTATCCTCCATTAGCATCAGGGTGCTTAAATGAAATACATGGGGGAAGTGTATTTTTCAAGCAAACAATCCTGAATTAATATATTCCTGGTTTATAACATTATCCCTTTAGCGATACCAAGTTTCACATTATTAAGAAACATAATGTGTTGTCACTGAGCCTTGATGGATCCCCTTGAGAAAATTAAGTGGTTTTCTTTTTCCCTCTGATTATTTTTCTTCTCTTATCTCAACATTTAGGTACTGCAAGTTGTTATACTTTGGTGAACTGCTCCACTTTTCAGAGTCCCATTGTGATTTAGGTGGAGTTTTTGCAGGTATATGGCCATCAGAGGTCAGCTGCAGACAGACCGTGCTGAATTGTTTAAACTGCTTTCTTTTATGCCTCAGTTGTCAAATGCTTGACAGCTGCAGAAACCATTTGTGCAGATTGAGTAGCTTTCTATGGATATCAACGTAACGCTATACCTACTCTATCGTGTAGTGAAAACTACATGGGCATCCTCCTAGAATTGCAGGAAGCCATTTGAAGAATTGGGACGGTATTTGATAAATAGGAGGTGAAGGGAATTGTGTGAAGGAGCAATGGGTTTTTTGCCTACTGTCCTGCCATATTTATCCACAAATACATTCCTTTTTAAATTACAAAGCTGGACTAAAATAGGGGAAAAGATAATTTAACATACATATATATATATAAATTTCAACTTTAGTTCAAATTTGTATCTTCACTGTTTGGAACATGCTGGGTTTTGAGATAGTTTTATACTATACTTTGTATAAACCTAACCAGATGAAGTATATGCCTTTTTTGATGTACACATAGTTGCACTTTTAAGTTTTGATAGGGAGACAGATTTTAGATAAGACTGTCTTTCAAATAGCAGGTCTAGAAATTCAAGAAACAGCACAATATTCTGTGTTTGGCTTTTGTACATGTACGCGCCCTACTCAGGATAACATGCATTGGATTTCTCCTAATCCAAATAAAGTTCATGTGTTTGGAGAGAAGGGGAAGGGAACATCAGCTACTTTGAAAATAGCCAGAAATGACACAAGAGAAATTAAGATTGTAAATGAAGAAAAACAGAATGGAAGGAGAAAGTTAAGCAAAGAAGAGAATTAAAAGGGCAAAGAAGTTTGTGTTCTAAAGAATGTAAAACCAACATAAAGGAATTGAAAGGAGAAGTGAGAGACTGCTGTAGTCATTTGTGGTCCTGGACATGTGAATATCTGAGAAAACTGAATGGAAGACCCTGTATTAATCATGTTCATATCTGTTGTGGGGGTTTTGCATTGTCTTCCCACCCTACACCCCAAAAATCACGATAATTTACATTCTTATATCTTTAGTGTCTGGAATTTTATCATCTTACCTGGACTTCTCCCTTAAATAAGCTTTTAATTGTGTTTTTCAGAGGAAAAAATGAAATTTGATCCATTGAAATGTTAATAGCAAAAGGCCACCTGAAGGAAACACATTCCTTTTGTATATTTTGAAACTCATAATTTCTGAGTATTTGAAAGTGGCAGTATTTGATTTATAACTGTTGAGATTAGATACTCTATAATTCATATCTCTTGCTGCTTATCTTTTTAAAATGTAAGCTATACACAGGTTTTTGAAACAAATTCAGGTATATTGAACATTTAGAGAAAGTAATGAGCTAGTTGTGAATGTGCAGTAGCAAAGTTGATAAAGGCTTGCGTGAAATTATGCCTCATTCAGTTCCTTTGTGCCCCTGTTCTCCACCTAGAAAATGTAATTAATATTGCTGCCCTGGTTACATCCAACTAGTTAGACCTTGAAATAATAGTTTTATCAATAATAAGGACTATATAAATGTTAGGGATGGATAGATGGATGTAAATGTTTGGTTATAGGTTTAAAAAAATGAATAGGAGCTATTTTATTGATCTGTAATTCAAAAATTTCAGGAAACAGTCTGTGTAGGATGATTCTCCTTACCAGAATAAACCAGGCAGTTTTGCATGGAGGCATTTTGATGGATAAAGGCAGGAAGTGACTAAAAGTGAGATTTAGAATGGAAAATATATGGAATCTTGATTATTTTCTCTGAGGATTATAATCTTCTGACAAAGTTGGCAACAAATGGAGTTCAATGGAGGATTGTTTAATAAAGTTCTGCTGTATTTGTGCTTGAAATAGGGATAAAATGGAAAAAACAGACTGTAGGTCTGTTCTTGATTATGAAATGAAACATGAAAATTAGTTTTCTTGTTAAAAGAAAGAAAAAAAATGGTGGGAGGAAATTCTGTTTTACTTATTTTATTTAGGAATATATATGTAAAAAAGAAAGCCCCCCAAAAATGAAGCCTAAAATCTATATACAGGTGCAACAAGATTATTGCTTTTTTGTTGTTTGATGCTTACTTTTTTCACTTGGAAGTCTACATTTGTGTTTTTAAGTTTTTTTTGTTAAGCAGCCAAACCTAGGAGGTGCTAAGCACTTCATGTGGTATGCAGTGAAGAATTAAGATTTCACATAACCCGATGGGTCCTCAGGCTGAGCTACAGACATACCTCGAATTCTGGATGCTAGAGTTGTCAAGGGTTTCAGTAGTGTTGTAAAAGCACACACCAGTTGTAAAACTTGAGTATGAACTCAGGTTTTGACTTCAAACACCCTCGATTGAAATGTGTTTCAAATACAGTGAAAATCCAAGGTTTTGCCTGAGTTTGCTTCACTCTTGTGTGTCAGAAGGGAAAGATGGTCCTGCTTCACAAATGTCAAACGCAAAATTCCCATTTTCTTTAAGTGCCCAGATTGGGCCGCAAAGGTGAACTTAAATTACCATAACAATTTGAGATAAATGTATTATTAGATTGTCACAGATCAGCAGACGGGCCAGAAGATTCAGATTGTTACAGCACTTGATCAGAGCTCAGCAGGCAAGCAGTTCATCTTAACAAATCATGATGGCTCTACCCCAAGCAAGGTGATCCTTGCCAGACAAGATTCCACTCCAGGAAAAGTTATCCTAGCAACTCCAGATGCTGCAGGTGTCAACCAACTGTTTTTTGCATCCCCTGATATATCTGCACAACACATCCAGGTAGATAATCCACTTTATTTCATAATTTTGGTTCAAATGAGATAAGAAGAGATGTTTTATTTTCAAATATGTCTGTCTCACTTCTTATTTTTTGATTTTTTTTTTTATTATTATTTTTTTAAAGGATATACTTTTCCTTGCATTAGAACTCTGGATGGATACTTAGAAATTACGAAGAAAACTTTTTCTTTTTTCTTTTAAATTTATTGCTTTGAAAATTTATACCCTGGCTCATGAGATTAGAAAGAATACTATTATTTTTATTGTCATTTCCAGCTCCTGCCATACCAACAGTCCTTCTTTATTTCTGCTTCATTGACTCTCCATCAGTTTTCATATGTTGTTGAAAACATACTTTGTTCTCCCTTGTCTTTACCTCTTACCATTTCCTTCTCCTTGTTTTCCTTTTTGTGTGCTGTTGTAACTACTGTTCAGCTCTCTGAAGTGTTCTCCAAGATAATTTCTCCGAGAGACTATTTAGTAGGGAAGTACATTACTCAGTAGGGGTGGGAAAATAACACTAAAGGGTTTGGGTTTACTAATGTGAGATTGTAACTAGTCAGAGTTGTAACTCCCTAAACTGGTCACCAGTGCACTTGACTCCCATGCACAGTTTATGTGCTGCTTCCTTAGCCCTCACCCTCCAACTTCCAGGCTTTCTGCCCCATATCCTCCCATGGCAAGGATGGGATGGCACTGATGTGAATAGCGTGAAGAGCCTGCACAGAAGACCTGGGAGATGTGAGCTCCTTCAGTTTGAAGTAGGAGATTACTGCACTTCAGCTAAAGTGTGGTTATTGCGTATTTTTTACCCATATACATTTATGCTGCTGTTAAAATACACTCAGTGTGGTAGGCCAGGCAACATTTGGATAGCTACAATCCATTTAGGCCAGTATCTTAAACTTAAATGATGGCCAGAACCAGTTGCTTAAAGAAAAAGACTAAAAACTGGACAAGTAAATAATGATTCTTCTGAGCATATCCTTTCACTCCCATCAGTTGATGATTTAGAGCAACCTCCTGATCTGGAGATTGCAGTGAGACCATCATATTTGATAGCTGCCACCAAAGTTTAACAACTTTATTTATATAGACCATATATGCTTTGGTCTATGTAATACCCTGTAGTATAATTGTTTGTTGTGCAAAGAATACTTTAGTTGATTTGATCTTCTGAGAGAACTGTTTAATTGGGTGTCTCTTGCATTGTAAGAAATAGCTATAAAGGATTCTGTTGTTTTTATAAATCACTATTATATCCTCTTTCAAGGATCTTTTCAACTGAAGATGCCTGTTCTTTTTAGTTTGTGCTCTTCTGGGACCCAGTCCACTACTCTGTTTCACTACCCAGATATTGTGCAAGCTTAAAACATAGCTCTGTATTATATATTACTTTTTTTTTAACCTCTCAAATCTTTACAAATGGAAATCCAAAGTCCTTGCTCCAAAGAATTTGATTGCTATAAGTCAGGGAGCAGTAATAAAAGTCAGTCTATCGAGAGGCATTTAAGAATGTTTAGTGGTATCATACATTTTGTATTTTAAGTAAACTTTAACAAAAGTATAAACCAGATGAGAAGTGTGCCATGCTGATTTAAAGAGCAGAATTCAGGTATAGGGACAGTCCAGACAAAAAATTAAAAGCTCCAGTTCTGGTTGTGCAGTTTGTGCAAACAAGATTCATTTGAGAGACAGCAGAGTATTCTGTCACTTTAGTTAAATTTTACTGTTGCCACTTAATATGTATGGGTAGAGATTTTTTTTCCCACTTAAAGTTGGTGAAATAGAGAGTACCCTTCATTTGTTGTTCAACTGCATCCTCTTTGGGATCTTTCATATTTTCTCCCCTAAATGATCTTTTCACCTGCAATTTCGCCTTTTTTGTTGTTCTTCTGTAGCCTTCACTTGAAATGCCCATTCATTTGCTCTGCAAGAAACCTCTCCTTTATTGTATCTTATCTTTACATTCTCTCATTTGACAAGGCCCTTTTTCTCATCATCTGTTTCACCTTCAGTGATTCTTCTTCATCTTAATAATCAAGTTCTATTCTTCATGTTCAAGGTCAGTTCTCCAAGTCTGGGATTTTTGTGTCCTCATGGGCCAAATTCTGGAAGTGGAGCTTCCCATTTCATTGCAGGTTTCATTCATGGACAGACTTAGAATTTGTTGATATATATATTTTATATACTATCATGAAAATACATAATGTTAATAGTAGAAATTAGGAAGGAATGAAATGTTAATATTCTTTTAACTCATCAATATTATTTTTCTTAAAAAGATGTTACGTTAAAAGAAAACTTAATAGGTGAATTTCTGAGACAGTATTGTTAACAAAGGCTAACTAGAAAGAAGTAGGCTTGTTAAACATTCCCGTATATATCGCCTATACTATCTTCCAAACTTTACAAAAAAAGTGGTTTCTTAATTTTCCTATAGAGAATAGGGTGCTTTGTCTTCCAGTAAATTATCTTTCTTTTTATCCGAGGTCCTGTTTTGAATATGCAAAGCAGGAATGAGAGAGTCTGACTACCCATTAAGACAAAGTAGAAGTTAGAAATTCTTAAAGCTTCTAAACGATAATCTCTTTTTAATAGGAAGAAGATTTTTTTCTTTTCTGCTTTACGTAATTGCCGAGATGATGTTTGATTGTTATTTGTGATATGTGTGTTTCTTTTTTAAATTGAATTTTTGCTGTGCTTATTTATGTCGCAGTGAGATACAGTTTTTAGAGGTCAAATAGAAGGCTGTAGCGCTAGCCTGTAGTGCTGGGGTTCTAATATTATGTGCTTAATGTAGTTTTACAGGAACCAGAGATAAACACGAGGCAGGACAAGAATACTGTGATGATGTCAAACTGTCGCTGAAAGCCAAACTATATTACACCACTTGATATTTAATGGTAGTGTCCAGAGTACATTTTCTATCAGTCCACCATTTGTGTGTACTATAAACAAAGGAGTTAACAAATCTGACTCTAGCTGTACTAGCCTTTACACTTCCATCCGGTTAATGCTTCAGTATCTTTTGTACTATGAACAAGTCATTAGGATACAAGGACGAAATTGAACAAAAGGTAAAATGAGAGTATGCAGATGCTAAATGTTTTTCAAAATGTCAGTCCGTTCTGCAGAGGTAGTATTAAATGAGATCTTGAAATCTTTTCAGAAGTATTTAAAACTTTTGTTGCATCCTGAAAAGTAGCACAGTGGCATGGCGGGTAGCTCCTTTGTGTCTATGAAGACTGTAAAATGTAGTCATGAAAACTTTGCAATTTGTAGATTTGGTCCCCTATCTTAGAAGAAAATGACAAGCATGAGATTTATTTTAATCTTTCTTGAAGGTAAGAAAAAGAAAAATGAAATTACTTCACACTTTTTTCCAGATTTTAACAGACAACTCTCCCAATGAACAGAGCCTAAATAAAGTGTTTGATCTGTGTGTTGTATGTGGAGACAAGGCATCAGGTATTTACTTTTTTCTTCCTTTTTTTTTTTTTTCCTAAGGTGGTGCAATTTTATAAAAGCAGTTTAAAATTCTTCTGAAGCTGTGTAACAGTTTGCATGCGTATGCATCTATATATATACACATGTACAAACAGAAAGGATACATTACTCTTTCAGTGGAGAATTACACTAAATGTTACTCCAGTGTCCATGGGTGGGACTTATTTATTATTGGTTGAGGTCTGGAATAGAATAGAATAGAATGGAGTAGCATAGGATAGGACAGGACTATTTCAGTGTTTTCTACCAGATAATTTTTGCCCTTTTTTCTTAGGCTGATACATTTTATTTTCTGTTATAAAAATTTGGCTGATAAAATTACTTAAGCGACACTGTGGAGAGGTTTTTCTTCCTTAAAATAATGTCATACAGTAAACTTTGTTATTGACAGATTCTCTGAAAATGTATGAGGAGCTTGTTCATTATTTTAAATACATAACCAGTAGGTAAGGAAGACTTTGCAAGTGTATGAAAATAGTGCTAATGTAAAATTTATGTGGGACAGTTATTTGAAAAGCCATTATTAAAATTGTAAAAATGCATTATAATTCAAAAAAAAAATTAAGTTTAAGAATGGTATATTCATATATTGCCACCAAAGTTGAGTGCTAAGCTAAGAAAAGAATAATGTTTCATGCACTAAATTTTGTGTAATGATATTAAGAGACTGGAAAGAATTAATGTGGGAGCAGTACGCTGGAGAACTCTGTCTCCCACATTCCCTTTGCACATGCGCCTGCAGGTGTTCCAGATCTGTCAGAGGTGGAATTACTGAGAGAGCATCCTGTCTTTGTATTTTAAAAAGAGAGAGAGAATTATAAGGACTGTTCCTCAACATGATTTAGCTGAAAGCTCCTTTTTGCTTTGCACTTTCTTTGTTAGAGAAGATAATGGGGTGTACAAGAGATGAGACATTTAACTTTGCTCTTCACTTATTTAGCTAAAATTAGACTGTGTAGGGAAATGGTTGCTCCATCAGAAAATTCTTAGGGTTTGTCAGTGAAGTCTGTGTGATGGACTTCCAGTAATATCAAAATATGACAGCTGCAGTTAAATGCCCCTTTTGGGAAGTGATAGGAATTAAATGTGTAAAAATGGGAGGTCAGAGGGAAGTAGTAGTTAAATGTCATTAGGATATCATCCATCATGATAATTAGTAGGATGTAGAGCAAACTGCTTAGAAAATAAAACCAATTAAATTTTTTCTACTGCAGCAAAGTTTAGCATAAAAATTGTAGTTCTAGAGCTTAAATACATGTCAGATTGCACCTATCGCAAAGGAAATTTCTGCAAAGATCTGGTTATCCTGCTGTAATTGGCAAGACTCTTCTGGCTCCCCCGTGGAGCGCTGGAAATCCCAGGAGCCATTCCTCCTGTCCTGGCCCAGGGATATCGAGCAGTGGTAGTGGATTTGGGGTGAATGCCGTGTGTCCCTGAGCAGCGGCGGGTTCTGGGGACCCCTCCGTGTGACAAGCGGTGTGGTGAAAACTGCTTTGCAGACACCTCCAAGCTGGAGCCCAAGCAGCTGCCTCAAAGAGCAGGTGAAGCAGCAGCACAGGCACTTTGCAGGATGGATATGAAGTATTTGCCATCCAGCTGCTGTTCAAATGTTTCACTTAGTGATATTCTTGCAGTATATATGATGCTTTATAATTTCACATTTTAATAGGGTAGCGTTAATATTGTGTGATAAAGGAATCTAGAAAACCTCTCAGAATTTCTAGAAATTTCAGGCAGGCAAGATTGATGTATCAAAAAAAAGGTTTGTGAGGAGTGAGGAAAAAAATCTAAAAATATATTTTCCCTTACATTAGCTCATATTTGAGATTTATTTCTGTAACATGCCCTACTTAGTTCAAAGAGCAGCCTTGGTGCCTCCACAGTGTGTATTTTGAGTGTTTGTCAGTGATCTTCGGTTTTAGATTTATTTTTTCTTCAGGATAGAAAAAATTATAAAAATTACAGAATTAATAAGTGTTGAAATTGTCACACATACCTTAATCAAAACCAGTACTTTTAAGTAATACTTATATTTTGTGCTATAGTAGAATCAAAACAATTTACTTCTGAAAAATAATTTTTAAGCTTGACTTTTTTCTGTAGTATATCCTAGAAATTTTTATATGTTAGTATTATAAATTAGAAAATTCACAGAAGGGCTGATTTTTTAAAAAAAAATATTTAGCTGGTTTAGATTATTCTCTCATTGAAGTTTTGCTGAAAGAACTAAGGATGTACCATTTCTTCTGTGTACTTGCTAACCTGTTTTCTTAGCTTTTTCAAGCACTGCTGTCAACAGATTCAGCAGGAATTTAATAAGCAACTTCCCTATTTGTAAAATCTGTCCTGTTTAAGTGCTTTGAACTAGAAAATGGTTCACTTTTTTACATTGTTTTATAGCCATGATATATTTTAAGATCTGTAACCTATTGGGCAAAAAGTGTTATTTTTCTGGGTAAAATAGCAAATACTTTGTTTTTAATAAATATGAATTCTAAGAAAAAAATAAAAAAATACTACAGTGCAAAATTAATGTAATTATTTATGTTGTTCTGTAACTAGGGCGTCACTATGGAGCAGTAACTTGTGAGGGATGCAAAGGATTCTTTAAAAGGAGTATACGGAAGAATTTAGTATATTCGTGCCGAGGAACAAAAGACTGTGTCATTAACAAACACCACCGGAATAGATGTCAGTACTGTAGGCTGCAGAGATGCATCGCTTTTGGGATGAAACAAGATTGTAAGTCTGAAATAAGTGTAAATTATTTTAGCTGGCAGCTATGTTAAAGTTTGTGCTACAAAAGATATGCTTTGTATTAATACAAATTGTTGTCTTGACTTTATATTTTTAAATCTTCATATCTTTCTCCTTTAAAGAATCGTACAAGTTTGGTGTATCAGAAGTCTGAAATGTTTTCAAGGATACATATTGTTTGACAAATTTAATAAGCACATTGTATGTGGTAAAAGTGAATGAGTTGTTATTCCTAGGGGGCAAATGTCAGGTATGTCTCCATGTTCGGTTTTTATATATGCAGCTCAATTTTTCTATGTGTCAGTTAAGCTACTGAATGTTTTCAATCCTTCTACCTTCCTGTCGCTTTTTCCACAACTGAGATTACTGGCAATTGCTGTTCACTTTTGGCAAAGCTCTGCAGAGACAGTTATTCACAAGGCAGAGATCCATAGTGATCTAGAGTTCAGTTCTTACTGATTCCTGCAGATTTCAAGTTCCTTTTTAGATTTCCATGCACTGGATGTAGTGATATTGCAATACCACAGCAGTATCAGAATACTAAATACCCAGAAAATCAAGGAACGCGTTAATTCTCCAGCCCCGATACTGCCACGCTGTTGCAACATGCAGAGAATTAGTCTTGTGCTCTGCTCTCTGCCATCCAGCTCTATTTTGCTGACCCTCTTGAACGTCTGTAGAAATTCCCCTCTTTACAGCCCTGCTTCTGTCAGCCAGTAACACTTGTGCAGCACAGAGGAAATGAATTCAGAAAGGGAGAAAAAGCTGAGAGAATGAAAATGGATCTTTACCCTCTAGTTCAGCTGGCAGTGCTTTGCCCCTCCACAGAAGACTTTTCAAGCAGAACAAAATTGCTGGGGCTGGGGGTCAGAAGGTAGGAAGAGGATGTCTGGATCGTGGCAGAAGACTGAGCAGAGGAGAGGGTTGTTCTGCGGTAAGAAGTCTCGTTCCTCAGTGGAGTGGGGATAGGATAGAAAACTCAGCACCATCTTGTACTGTAGCTCCCTCGGTGGGGTTGTTTGTCCCTTGAAGAAGTCGTGGCTCTTTCTCAGCAAACTCCCAAGCTCCAGCTAGGGAGCACAGGGTTAGCAAAGGAAGAAAAAGACTTTTGCTTCCATCTCCCACTCTGTCAAAGCACCATTTGTGTGTTACAGGCTAGCTTTAATGGTATCGTCAGTACTTGGTGATGTTATGATGGTTGGGTTTATGATACTTACTGAGGTAAAAATTCAGATAGCCTCACAGTCCTCTACTAACTTGAAATATTTTCCATTTTTTTTCTTTAGTTACAAATTTTCCAAAACTGCATAATTGAAGAAAAAAATCATTAGGTTTTTTTTCCTATTTGCCTTTTTGTTTTAAAATAATGAACATTCAGGATTCTCTTTATAGGCTTAAACAGTTTCTATGTGCAGTACAGTATTAAAGAGGCTCTGCTAGCCAGTAGCCAATGCTTATCAGGCTGGTGAATTGATGCGTATTTTAAATTACATACAGGCCCGGTTTGTGACTGTCTTCCAGGATCTTATTCCAATCTATAAAATTGCTTGCACCATTTTAAAATTGTGGAAGAAAAAATTACTGTATATTTTTACAAGATTTGTACTTTGCAAATACCTTTTATTAATTTTTACAGTAAGAATGTGATGTTACTGTTACTTTTCCAGAAATTATATTTTCCTTTTAAAGTTGTAAAATCAAACTGTAAACTGATTTCTCTTTGTTCTGTAGAGCTACAGAGTTCCCCATATGGTGTAATACTGTAAATTTCATTTTAATGTTCTCTAATCCATCCAAAGCGAGGTGATATATCTGTAAGCTAAAGCTCAGATTCATTTCACCTAGTTCCACTGAGCTATTCACATTTAAAATCTGCTTGTTGTCTAAAAGTCAGTGATTTTGGATCAGGGTGTCGCCCAGATCTTAAATGGTCTGAACTGAACTTTGTGAATGCCCCTTTTCCACTGTATTGTCTAAGCTTCTACCTTGGGAAGCTTCTTTAAGTGCATAAAGTTGCGTGGGTTCAACCCAGACCCACAGTCCATGGAAAAGGGTACCATGAGTCCTTTAAGGATGAGCTGAGAGGGTGGGCTAGTGAAATTGAGAGAGGGAGAAGCCATCAGCTTCCAGTTAAAGATCCAAATTAAAAATAAGATGTAAGGAGATTTCTCCCTTAATTGTAACTTGAAAAATTACTAAGTGTCTATATGTTCGGTCTCAGACTTTGACTACTATGTCATTTCATTAAGAACAAATCAAGTTGGTGTGTTGGTTTTTACCCAGGTTGTTAGTTTATTGGTTATGAGTCTTTTTAGTTACAACCTCTGTAAATGTTCAGAATCATTATTAAAATTGCAGATAAAACGAAGAGAGAGAAAAAAGGAATTATTTCTTAGTCTGTAATTTGGGCTGTGACCTAATAGTTGTGCATTGTTTTGTTAGCTGTACAGTGTGAGAGGAAACCTATTGAAGTGTCAAGAGAAAAATCTTCAAACTGTGCAGCTTCTACAGAAAAGATCTACATTCGGAAAGATCTTCGTAGTCCATTAGCTGCAACTCCAACTTTTGTAACAGACAATGAAACAGCAAGGTATGTAAAGTCTCCTCAGAAGTAGCTATCTCCTTTTCCTGACAGCACCTCAGAATTAAAATGCCTGCTGTTTTGTGTCAGATCAACAGGTCTGCTGGAATCAGGAATGTTTGTTAACATTCATCAGTCTGCAATCAAAAGTGAGCCTACTGTGCTGATGACTCCAGATAAGGTCTGTGATGATATGACTGATATATTAAGTGGAGTTGATTGCTGTAATTGTGTATGTGGGGAGGGAAGGTTGTTCTCTTTTGTTGTACTTGTGTGTCGTTAAATTAATTTCTAAAACACTCCTTTACAACATCTGCCAGTGTTGCAGATGACTTCTCCTCTTCACAAGAATGCTTTTAGCCTTGCATAGTAGAAATGCTAAAAACTCTACACAGTAAATACCTTCTTCCCCTTTTTTAGAGAGCTTTAAGGGCTGCCTTATTTTTGCTCATATCGGGCAATCCTGACGTTTGGATATTTCTTTTCTACCAATAGAGTGAGATGTTTACAAAACCTTACATGGCATTATCACAGTGCATTTCATAAATGCTGTTAGGTTTTTTGCCCTGAATCACTATTTTTTTTGCAAAGCTAATAAAAGCTATCTCAACAACAATCTTATTTCTAAGCTGGTTTTCCTTTGTTTCCATTTTGTTACACTTAGTGATCCACTAAAGCCATGTGATAACTTCCCTACACATGCACAGTAGGAAGCTTTTGTATTTTTCTAGCTGATATTAAATTACCTCATACTGTTTTCAGGCATTTTGCCTTGCTTGCTATGTCTGCAAAGGGTTTTTTCCATTTCACTTTTCTGGCTCCATCTGTAGAGTATGACAGCACAAGCTAAATGACATGTAGCATGCTGGTGTTAGCAGCAGCATACTTGTCTGTAATCATCTGCTTTCCTTATTAATTTTTTTTTTGTGGGGCAGAGTGGGAAACGTGACTTACTGCCTCTCTGAGTTGCTGGTCACTACGGAATCACATTGTTCCCCTGCAGTTAAAAGAAAGACATAAAACCCAAAAAAGCTGCAGCAAATTTTTTTTTTCTGCTTGCTTAAAGGTGACTTTTTATCCATTTCTTCTTTTCAAACATTCTCCTACCCTATTACTACTGACTCATTTACATGAGGAAGGAAGGAAGATGCTAAAAATATAATCTAGTGCAGTCTTACAGTCCCAGTAACTGTTTGACCATTGAGTGGAGATGATAAATTCTCTTTCTGCACTTGCTTACCATTTGTAGCATTCTTTCTGAAAGAAATAGATAGCTATTACTTGTAAAAGTAAATGTCTAAATATTTCATATTTTAGAAGCAGTGCAATGTCTAATTGCTGCATTATGATTACCCATTTACTGAAAACAGTAATTTTCTTACAGGTCTATTCACACACTCAATTCTTCATTTATGTAAAATTTAGATTCTTCTATTGCAAGTTAACTGCTGCCAATATGAGAGAATTAAAAGCTCTACTTTTCCCTTAGGTCGAAGCATGCCAGGGAGATTTAAGTACACTGGCAAATGTGGTGACTTCATTAGCAAATCTCAGTAAATGCAAAGACATGTCACAAAGCAGTACAGAGCTATCTATGATTGAGAGTTTAAGTAATGGAGATGCATCATTATCTGAACTCCAGCAAGAAGAGCAAGGTAGTAGTGATGTTACAAGGTAAGGCATGTTAAACTTTAAAATACTATTCTTTTTGAGGTCTCTGTCAATTCAGACCATTAATTAAATCATCACAGTGTAGGTAATTTATCTGCATTAAAAATAGTAGTAATAGCAGCCTGAGCTCATGTAAAAGATAAATCTTCTAAGATATTTCAAGTGAAATAAGGAAGTTCCATTTGAGAAATAAATACTTTTAGTTGTTTGTACTTGAAATTGATTTCAGTGTAAACCTTACAGCTGATTTTCTTACATTTTGGTTTGCCTTAATAATGTGTGTTAGATCTTGTACTGTAGTCTTAGTACTTTGTATCATCCTGGAAAACTGTTTCTTAGAGATTTCATCTGTGTAAGTAGTTTAAGGCCTGTAACTATTAATTGCCTTAAAAGCTTGAAAAGCATTTTCTTTCTACACAGGAGAACTCACAAAATTCTGACCGTCAAAGCAAATGCATTGACTGAATATCTTACAAACTTGTGTCTTGCACTGGCTTTAACCGAGCTGTTTTGGCAAGCATATTCTGTGTAGTACGCACTCAGTTATTCCATCAGTCACCATTGTGTTCTTCCTTGGTTGTCATCTCATGCAGGCTTGTGACAACTGTCCCAGCAATATTCCTTTACACACCATCTACATTGTACATACTGTTTTGAAAAGGTGTACATGCAGTAAATCTGTCAAGGGATAAAAAAGGATTGGTATATACTGAAGTAGTTTGTACTAGCTGAAATACAGGATTTCCCCTATAGACTCTAATGCTTTGTATAACCAAGCAGAATGCTTTTGTTCTGCTCCTTTCTTTATATGCTGCTTAGAAAGTCAATATGACTTTATACAGGTGCATATTTGGGCCTTTGCTGGGTCCTCCTAGGTAAAGAATGTAATACGCTGGGTAACTAGTATTGTTGTACGTGCTGATAAACTTCATTCAATACTATGGTTGTTGAAAAAGATGTAGCAATCTCATGTCTTTATTTCCTGGCACTTTCAGATGCTTGCTTTTGCCAACTTCAGTGTTTCTGTTCAGTTTTAAAAATCTGACTATGGAAGTGCATCGAATTCTCTCAGCCAGAGAGCTTGAAGGAGCTCTGACTCAGCTTAATGCATCCTCTTGTCCAGTACGTTATCTAATAGATTTCCAGTGGGGAGGTTCAAGTTAAATATTCCTGTGAAAGGGAAATTGTTACCCAAGCAGAAACTAAAATTTCTATTTAAATCATTGATTTCCTTGCCAGGCCCTATGCCAGCTTCATCTAACAGGCACAGATGTTTACTGAAGAAAAGGAGTTAAAGGGATTTCAGGCAGCAAGTTTTATCCATCCATTTTTTTCATTTATTTTATTATATTCCATTGCTTGCCACTACAGTAGTTAAACTTTCGCTTTTGCTGACACAAATTTAGTGTGCAATTTTTCTGCTAGCATTCTGCTTCATTCTTTAATGTTATATGCCTTGTCCTCTAATGGCTTCATTATCTATGGTCATTTTTTACGGTTTATCAGCAATCCTATGTATCTGTTAGTGACTGGGCCCGATGGAAAGAGAACCAAAGTTGTTTCTAGGAAATTATATCAATGCCATGTATTTTAATGTTGATTATACCTTTTTTTCTTCACTTTGTGGGCTAGGTTTTCATAGCTTCCAGGCAAGCTTTGCTCTAGATTCTTTTTTCCTTAGTGTTTTACCGTGCAATCATTGCTATGTTGAGGCTTCACGTATGAAAAGCACCCATAGTGCTGAGCTGTGAGGAAGCAATGCTGCTTTTGACTTCTGCTGGCTTACTAGAGCCAGTTTGTGAGATGGGAGGGAGAAGATTTCTTTGAAAGCAAACATTCAGGAGTAAGTTGGAAACCAAGTGTCATGGGAAGACATGGTTAACCAGTGTACCTGCCCACCCTATATAAAAAGGACTCTTCAGCCTATAGTAGAATAAATACAGAGTCGTGGTAGATGCATGTGACATTTACCTTTTGGGGAAAGGAGAGAGCTTGTTCGTCTCTTACCTTCTTGTCCTTGCTACACGAAGAGCCCTGCAGAGATCCTATTCTTCCGAAGAAGCAGCTGCCATTGAGCTGCTGGGTTTGCCTGTTCTACCTGAGGCTGCCAAGAGTGAGCCATGCAGGGCCTGAAACTCAGATCTCCTAGCAGCAGTCCAATAATATAACTTCTAGAGTTTACCCAGGAATGCATTCCCTTTACGTCTACTTTCCATATACTAGAGACAGAAGACATCCCAGGTGTATCTGTGTTGTCCACTTGTGCATGCCCCAGTCACCCTCAAGTGTACACGTCAAGGTATAGAAGCTAGCATAGGAGCAAAAGCTGGTTCATTTACCACCTCGAGGTGGAGGCAGTGTCAGCAACTCGTTGCAAATGGTTATGTCAAACATAGTAAACATTTAGATTATTTTTTTTAGCATGTTAATGAATTTAAATATCTAGGGAGTGTGAGTGAAAAGAAGGTGGCAAAGTTCTACTCCAGACTTTGGCGTTAAATGAGTGATTTTAGATTCTGTGGTAATAAACTTATCTCTAAATTGAGAATCAGCTCTACATACAAGCAGATAATCAGCTTCTGTAAAGTTTTCAGACCTCAGTGCATAAGTTTTTCATGCAGCACTGTATACAAATGATACTGCTCTCAGGATATGTCATCTGTCTATAGGCAGTGATCAAGATTGTACATTTTTGATTGAAGATATATCAGTTGTGGTTCTCAGGTGTATTTGTGAACAGAAAAACAACGGATCTGTCATCAAGCAGCAAAATAATCAGTAATATACCTGTGCTTATCTTGACATCTCCCCTATAACATTTGTGCATGTGACAGGAGTCACTGCTCCACATTGAAAGGTACTGAGGATGGTATTGAAAGAAATTAAGTTGAATAACCTAACCACAACTCATTACTTTTTAAAAAAAAGAGAAAAAAAACTTACTCTGTTTCTGCTTCATAGCAGCAAAAATCTGTAGAATTTATATGTGCATTAAGTTGCTTTAACAGCAGTCTGATGATCATGTGCTTAAAACACTCATGCCAGCACTCAGTAAACATCACTAAAGAGATCTGGAAAGGCAAACTGTGATTCAGCAGCACAATCAATATGTCAAAACTGTGAATTTGTTGGCAACTAGTGTGAACAGGATCTGCTGCTAATTTTTGTTTCAGAGCCACTGTAAATTGGAGTTTTCACGGATTTTGTTTGGTGGAGTGTCAGGAAAAGCATGCTACCAACTTTTATTTTCCCGATCTGGTTCTTTGAAACAGACATCTAAATACAGGTTTCAGACATGTGCAGGTTCCTCCTAAATTGAAATGGTCTTTAAAATGAAGTGTTCTTTTTTTTGTTTGTTGTGCTCTTACAGGGCATTTGATACTCTTGCAAAAGCACTAAATCCAGGAGAGAGTGCAGCGTGCCAGAACTCTGAAAGTATTGAAGCCAGTGTACAGCTCATTGGTGGAGAAACAAGCATGAATGTCGTTGAAATAGAGGGGCCACTACTCAGTGATGCACATGTAGCATTCAGGGTACTTAATGATTTTTTACCATTGGCTATTTCTACTCATTTTAACTTAACTGATTAAATCTTATTTTGAATTTCTTAGAAGAGTAACTATTTGTTCAGGTATTGGCATTCATTTCTGATGAATGCACCACTTTTGTTCACTGGTTCGCTATTGTTTGGGGAAAATGTATAGCTCTCTTCAGTGGTTTAGCTGCACTGTTTATTTTATAGCTTCTTACCTTAAAAATGACTAGGTAATCCATGCAAAAGGATTTACATAGACAAGAGTCACACCAAGCAGAGAATCAGCATCCACGTTCTCACTTGTTAACAGGTGGATCTGATGCAATCTGCAACTGGATTTTGAGACTCTTAAAGGAGAAACTGACAAAGACAGTTGTGTATGTACCCTATTTTAGTATGGTATTAATTGACTTTAATCATTAAGGGAAAATACGGTTTCTTTCTTGGCCATATATTTTCTGGTTTTATTTCTCATTTTACAAGCCTGCAGCAATTCTTCTGTCTGTTTTTTTCATCATATTCTTATTCATGGGCAAATCAAAAAGCTTGCTCATCTGAAAAGTTCTTCAGTACGAGGCATTTTATTACACTTCGCCCCTCTGTGCTGGTTTTAGCTGGGAGAGAGAGTTGATTTTCTTCACAGTAGCTGGTAAGGAGCTATGTTTTGGCTTTGTACTGGAAACAGTGCTGATAACACAGGGATGTTTTCCTTATGACTGAGCAGTGCTTACACAGAGTCAAGGCCTTTTCTGCTTCTCACACCACCCCACCAGCAAGTAGCTGAGGGTGTACCCGCAGCTGGGAGGGGACACAGCTGGGACAGCTGACCCCAGCTGACCAAAGGGATATACCATACCATATGATGTCATGCTCAGCAATAAACTTAGAGGGGAGGTTGACGAGGAGGCCACTTCTCAGGGACTGGCTGGGCATTGGTCAGTGCACTGGTGAGCAATTGTTTTCATTTGCATCACTTCTCTTCCTTGGGTTTTATTTCTCTCTGTTATTTTTAATTTTTAATTATTTTTATTACTTTTCATTACAATTTTTATTATGTATTATTGTTGTTATTATTACAATCATAATATTTTATTTCAATTGTTAAACTGCTTTTATCTCAACCCACAAGTTTTCTCACTTTTACCCTTCCAATTCTCTCCCCCATCTTGCAGGGGGTTTGAGCAAGTGGCTGCATGGTGCTTAGCTGCCGGCTGGGGCTAAACCACAACACCCTCTCATCAGCACACCTTTTGATGATTCAAATATACATCTCTCTAATGCAAATGTCTTTTTTATTTTTTTTAATTGTGTTAGCTAAACCATTGTATTAAGAAGTATTAATTTCTGGTGATAAAACTACAAAACTATATTGAGCAGTTTTGGGCCAAATCCCACTTTCTTCACATACGCAGGGAACACCACTGATTTTACTAATGTATGTTGAGAAAGGTAGAGCTGGTTCTTTCTGATGTATATTGATTATACTTTTTAGGACTTTGGAGCAGCTGTATGTTAGGTATTTTACTCACACATCAAAACATTTTTGATGTATTTATTTGTAAAATATTAATTAAAAGTACAAAAAAAGATGTTTTCTGAAATAGAATCCCCACACACACCCTCCCCAGGAGTTGTGGTAGCACCTGTAATTTTTCAGGCCACTTATTCCACTCCTCTGGGAAGGCTTTAGAAAGTAATGATGCCTCTGTGTTTGTATTTTTAATGTATTTCTCTCTATATAAATGTAAACAATTTCATTCTAATTACAATGACTCTTCTAAATATTTTGTTCTTTGAGAGTCTCTCAAAAGTCGAGTTTTATTTGAGATTTTCCATCTCCAGATGTGCCAGGCATGAATACTTATCTGAGACAAAGATTTTAAAATTTTGCCTTTTTTGTTGCTTTGTACTTACTATAGGGTATAACAGTGTGGCTAATAATGAAAAAGGCAGTCATTTAATTTTATTTCAGGATTATCTCATGTTTATTTAAAAAAACAGTTTTACTTTTTCACTTAAACTCTAAGAGTGATTTTTTTCTTACCATGTTTTTTTTTATGAAGAAAGTAAAATAACTGACTTTTTTTTTTTTTTGGTTGTCAGCTCACCATGCCTTCTCCTATGCCTGAATACCTTAACGTTCACTATATCTGTGAGTCTGCCTCCAGGTTGCTTTTCTTGTCCATGCACTGGGCACGTTCCATTCCATCTTTCCAAGCTTTAGGGTAAGTGTTCAGTTACTCTATTTGCTCATGTTGTGAATACGCAATTCTAAATTTATTATTTTCTATGTCTTCTGGGACATTTTGAAATATAAATCTACTTATTAAAACTGTTTTATAGATCTTCATCATGAAAGTAAATTTTCTGAATCAAAACTACTCCCAACTTCAGTCCATTTCAAGTACTTTGGTTGCATTTTGAAGGAAAAAGGAGTAGATTTATAACAAATGAAGTGCCTGCACACTGCTGCTACTTTAATAAATTTTTAGTAAATAGGACTTCCTATCACATTTTAATAGCTACATCCTGAACTAAGATGCTTATCAGGCAGTCGCCAAAAAGAAGCTCCTCCCTGGATCCCCAAATATTGTTATCTTTATAGGGGAATTAGTAGTAATAATTTTGCCTTTAATAACCTGTATGAAGAAAATGGGTAGCTAGATTCAGCAAGCATACAGGATTCAGTTGTTTAATTTCAGGGGATTTTCCAAAAACAAATGATTGCTGTAACCAGAAAGAAATTCTTATTATTCCTTTTACAGTTTGTATAACGTCCTGCTCTGTTTCACTTAAAATTCTTAAGCTAAATGTAGTAGTACATTGCTGATCATGATAAGAAAACATCTCAGAATAGCATGGGGAAAAGTGATTTATGTCATTTTCAGAAGTAATTTTATGAAGACACATCAAAGAAAGATGCTGTATCAGCTCTGACACAAATGGAGTATAAATCATGTTTGTCTGTTCTCATCTGCAGTGTTTTTCTTTAATTCAATGTCAAAATAGTGTATGACTGTGGCAGCAAAGAGAACTCCTTTTCAAAGTGAGGGATTGTCCCCTTTTCCAGGAAGGCTGTCAAAAGCTGGATGATCTGTGATTACCATTTGTGTTTGAGTTAACACACAGATGTTTAAACCAAATGATTCTACATTGTTTAAGGAAAGATACTATATTGTCTGACATTGAAGCCTGTTTTTTGGAGAAAGAAAAAGTAAAATTCTATAAAGTCAAACAATAGCAAGGGTAAAAAAATCAGGTAAATATGATGTTTTGTTTTAGGAGAAGGTGTTGCCCTGCAGCATTTCAAAATTTGCAGGAAATTAACATACTGCATTATATCATTATGTATTTTTAAAAGGTTTTTGTAACAGAGAGACACTGCAAATGAGTGTTACAACAAGTGGAAATTGCTTTTTAAAAATAACATGTTGTACAGAAGACCTGTCTCTCCAAAAAGATTTAACAAGAAATGCATACAGAAAATCTGCATATTTTTTTAATACGTTACTTCCCAATATATTTTTGTGTTTGAATAAGAAATGGAGGAGTAGGCTGTCTCGAGTTACTGTTCTAGCAGTTACAGTCCCAGTCAAGATCATGGGCAACAGGATATTTAAACACCATTTAACATAAATGCACAGTTTCCCTTTTGAAGAGCTTAGAATACTAACTTTTTTCAAGTGGAGATTTATTTGAAATTAATGCAGGTTTTTTAGTTTGAGCTCATTATGTACTATAATTTCGACTTTTAGAAGGGCGACTCATTTCACTGTGAAGAGAAATTCATGGTACTACTAATTGAGACGAGTTGACAAGCCAAAAAAACCCATAGTAATGGTTTTGTAAGGAAGATGGATAATTGTATCCAGGTGGTTGCCTCCTCAGGCAATGTTTTCCTCAGTCTCAACAAGATAGTTGGCTTTGGCATACAGAATTAGTTAATTATACCAAGTTTTTGCTTAGTTCATCCTTCTGCATGAGGATCATTGTAGGCAAGAGAGATTCCTACTGAAACGTTCATCAAGCTGCTTTACAGCCTCTTAGTTTTTTGAGGCTGCATTAAGTTTGATCAGCTAGTTCTGGTCTAAGTTTGATCAGCCATAAAGTTGCTCTAGATGAAACGTTTATCTACACGCATACCAGCTGAGTAGCCAGTACAGCCTATTTTCACTGTTCCTCAGCATAGTCCCCCTGACAGGAGATGAAAGGGGACGTGACAAATACGTGTAGAAGCTGCATGTACAGTATCATGTCTACCATAACAAGATCTGGATCATAGTAAAAAATATTACCCAGGTAAGCTCTGTGTAATCCAGTACAGGACAAATCTACATTAATCTGTCGTTTGACATTATTAATAGTATTGCAGTAAATCATCAGAAATGTTCCTGAAGATTTCATCAACATTCTTGCAAAAATCCATTCCATTGTATTTTTGTAGTTGAATTCCAGCTTTAATACACTTCACTTCTTTGATAGGTCTTGTGCTTCTTTTAATTTTCCATTATTTATATTTACTGGCTAAAACTGTGAAACATAGTACCTGAATTTGACTCCTCACTGGTAGGTTTTCCTTTTTAAGATATTGAGCTCTTGTTAAGCTCTAGGAGTTAGAGATGCTTGGCAGTACTGAAAGTTAGGTTACTAATATGGAAGTGCCTGGATATGGATTGATACAGTTAATTTTAAGCTTCAGCATTTGAAAAAAATAATACTGACTACACATGAAATCTAATTTAAGGACTAATTATTCCAGCAAACAAATCTTCATGACTTCTATTTATACTTCAAAGTCAGTATTTCAATCCTAATTCAAACATGAAGAGGATACAGAAAATAGCAGTCGGGAAGTTCAGGAACTTGATCTCACATGTTCCATTTCACATGTATTTTTAATTGAGAAATTATCCCAACCTGCCAGATTCCAAGTTAAAAAAAAAAAGGCCTTTGAGTCTATTCTACATCCACAATACAGGAGCAATGCAGACTTTTTTTTTTGTCCATGCATGTAAATGTTATCCAAAAATAAGTGTAAATCCTAAGAAAATAGCACGGTGGAATACGCCTAGACAGTTGTCATTTACTGTAACATCATCTTCCTTTTGGGATAGAGAACTATTTCCTTTTGGATCAGTGAAACAAAAAATACTCCTTTACAAATGTCACTCTAATCCTAGCGTGCAAAGGGCTTCATTTTGGTACTGGTTCCAATGGTTGAATTAGATGAATGTTTTATGAATTGTTCTTCAAATTAAAAAAAAAAAAAACAAACAACTGTGTGAATGCAAATGGCTGGTTTTATTAAGTGAAATTATTGTATTTTTTAATAGACAGGATAACAGCATATCATTAGTAAAAGCCTGCTGGAACGAACTTTTTACGCTTGGTCTTGCACAGTGCTCACAAGTTATGAATGTGGCAACTATATTAACTGCATTTGTTAATCACCTTCATGGCAGTTTACAGCAAGGTAAGGTGTATACTATGCACATTGCCAGATTTGGGGAATTACTTCATGTTTTGTAAGTCTTGAACTGTGCAGAAATTTTTTAATTATCCTTCAGGTGTTAAGGAAAACTTACTGTTTGTAGAGTTTAGCCATTAGTATCAAAACAAAATAATACTAGAAAATACAGTTCACAAGATGGAATTTTTTAGCAATTTTGCAAAAGTCCGCTATGCTAATACATTCTCCCCCCCAAATTAAAATATAGATAATAAACATTACCCCTCTTTCTAATATAGGTTAGCATTTACTTTTTTCAATTGTGTGTCTGTGTAAAGTCTAATAGTGTTCTGCTGCTAGTATATGTCAGCTCAAATTAGGAATATTTCAGGCAGCATCAACATTAAGAACACAAGAGTACTGTGAGTATGAATCCTCTGTATCAAGGGTATAAAGTAAAGAATGACCCAGCTGTCCTTGCTGTTCATACCAGTGAAACAAAGCAGCTGAATGCCAACATGGTGATATACTTCCTTTACGTAACTTGGCTTGTTGACTTCTGCATACTAGTTTTAGACTACATACAAGTCTTCAACAGATCTTCACTAAGTATGCTTCCTTTCTTATTAATTCTACATCCTGCATCTTCTGTGTGTTTTTCATTCAAATGAAGGAGATGTCAGTTGGCCTCCTCTTTCATCTGCAGCGAAGGAAATGTTCTCCTCAGTGGTAGGGGAGTCTGTTAGCTAATCGTTACATGCTTGTGAATGCTCACAAGGTTTTCGGCACTAAAAGCTAACCAATCAAAAATAGTACAGTCTTCATCTGTTCATAGTCTTAACATATTTGTAATAAGGTAGATGCACATACAAAAATCATAGCATTTTCAAGTTTAACTAGATTTTAGGGTTATTTGCTGTTATGTGGATGAAAATTCACTGTCGTTAAAACTATGCGAAAACAGCCCACCAGACTAGATTTTTCCCTGTCCTTTTATGATGAGGGAATTAAAGAATTATTTCTGAGGGGTTTTCATGATACAAAGGTATCCACAAGATCCTCCTGTAAATAACAATAATTTATAATTAACACAAATTTATTAAACCACTAAATGTAATGGATCATCTAAACATACTGACAAATCTATGAATGTCTTTAGGAGGGATACAAAAATGGAATTTGGGAACTTTGATCTATATAATTTTTAAGCCTGTTCACCAAACAGGGTATTGTAGTAATAAATAATGGTTTTATTATTGCTAAAAATACGTATTTTTGCCATCTGAGAATTCAGTCTGAATGCAAAAATCAGAAATTTATAACCAACATCTTCTGGTTGTGTAGTATGTCAGCCGCAGCATCTCCAAGAGATAACAATTTTGGCCTAGGGACCCTCCTTTGATGGATCATGCGGGGAACAGGATTTTGAGGCTGCTTAGCTATTGCTGACCCAAGGGGAACAGCTCTGCACCAACCACATCCCCCTAGATGAAAATCAGGAAAGACATACAGCGCACCTTCTTTTTCAGCAGTAGCATGGTCTTTGACTACTAAAATAACCCATGAAACTGTACGCTAACCTGCCTCATGGCACCTGACCCTTCAGTGTAGAGCACAGATCTGCAGTAGCAGTGTATTCTTTATGTATAAGTAGTCTTTCCTTTCCTTGATCATGTCAAGCTCTAGTCCGCCTCTGATTATTGGAAGCTTTAGTTGGAAGAAGAGACCTAATTAATTGCATGATGTAGAGAGGAAAAAAAGATTGTTACAGTCTGTAGTTGTTTGTTTCAAGATTATTCAGACCTAGTACATGAGTTTATAGGTGGTGTAGATTTCCCACTGTTTGAATCTAATACAAATCATTATTTTTAAAAATCCAGCATGACCACACTTTTTGCATGCACATTGACTTGGAGGTTTTGTATTTTATGTGTGTGTTGACTTAGATAAGCTGCCAACAGACAGAGGAAAATTAGTAATGGAGCATATCTTCAAATTGCAAGAGTTCTGTAACAGCATGGTTAAGCTTTGCCTAGATGGATATGAATATGCATATTTGAAAGCGATCGTCCTCTTCAGTCCTGGTATGTAATTATTCCAAATGTAAAACTTTAATCTGTGCTATTTTTTGCTATATAACTTCTGCCTGTTTCATTATATGCAATTAGTATCACCTGTAGAACTACTGCCTATATTGTTGAGGAATCTGGGAAAGTGTGTAATGAGGATTGTAGGAAGATGAGGAGGATTAATCTTTTAATGTAAATAGTTGAATGCTGCTTTGGAGACTTACTTTTACTCTTGCCTCTGCCATTGATGTTCGGGTTTTTTGATCCTTGTTTTTTTATTGTTTTTAATTCTGTGCCTCCTTTCTGGGCTACTTTTTCTGAGGATCTGCAGTTTAATTTTCAGAAGTGTTGCTCCCACACATCCAGCTGAGATGGATCAAAGTTGTGCTTTTAATGTATGAAAGACTATCTCTCTGAGCATCGATTCTCACATGCAAAAATAGATTCATAGAATTGTTTAGGTTGGAAAAGATCTTTAAGATCAAGTCCAACTGTAAAGCTAGCACTGCCAAGTCCACCACTAAACCATGTCCCTAAGCACCGCATCTATACATCTTTCAAATACCTCCAGGGATGGCGACTCAGTCACTTCCCCGGGCAGCGTGTTCCAGTGCTTGACAACCCTTTCAGTGAAGAATTTTTTTCCTAATAACCAATCTAAACCTTCCTTCATGCAACTTGAGGCCATTTCCTCTTGTCTCCCATTGCTTGTTACTTGGGAGAAGAGACCAACACTCATCTGGCTACAGCCTCCTTTCAGGTAGTTGTAGAGAGCAGTAAGGTCTCCCCTCAGCCTTCTTTTCTGCAGTTTAAACAACTGCAGTTCCCTCAGCCGTTCCTCATAAGACTTGTGCTCCAGACCCTTCACCAGCTTTGTTGCTCTTCTTTGGACATGCTCCAGCACTTCAGTGTCCTTCTTGTAGCGAGCAGCCCACAACTGAAAACAGTAGTTGAGTTGTGGCCTCACCAGTGCTGACTACAAAGGGACAATCACTTCCCTAGTCCTGGTGGCCACACTATTTCTGATACAAGCCAGGATGCTACTGGCTGCTCTGGCCACCTGGGCACACTGCGAGCTCATATTCAGATGGCTGTCAACCAATACCCTCAGATCCTTTTCTGCCAGGCAGCTTTCCATAATGTCTACAATATGGAGGATGAAGGATCTTCTGGTTATAACAGCTAGTGACTGAGTACTTAGATTATGTAGCACTTATGCCTGAACTACAGAAAATTACAAAATTAATTTATTTGAAAATTCTAGAATTAACTTTTCACTAAAGGCATTCAGATATTACATCAGTATACTGCAAGTTTTAGAGTTATCATTCAGAATGTAGGGATTTAATACAAAACCAAAACCAAATGTTTGGATAAAAGAAAAATGTATAAATCTCAAGTACTTTCTGTATCTCCAGGGATTTTTCACTGTCACATTTAGAAAGTAAATCTTCAGTCACTCCATTTTGCATTAGAAAGTTTTAAAAGCATCAACAGCTTCATTAATCCTCACTGCTCTGCCTTTTTTAGATTCTGATGTCCCATAGAAAAGATCAGAGAAAATTTTAAAAAGCCATCTCAATTGTAGTGACACCCATCAGTAGTGTAGGATATGGAGGAGGACTGGGTACTTGGTTCTTGTCAGTTCTGTAGATTTATTAGATCTAAGAAGAACTTTCTTTTTCCATGCAGTTGCAGCTCACCCTTCCATAGAAAAATCAGTTGAGATGAGAAAATCTTTTGGAACTTGGACACATCAAAAATATAAATTTTAAGCAGGTTTTCTTTTATATATATATATATATAAAAGAAATAAAAGAAGTATGGGGGTTTTGCTTTGCAGTTGCCCTCATATTTATGTGGTCTTTTCTATAAGCAGTATCTCCAAAGAGTATCAACATCTCATAGTAAAAGTGATCCATCAGCAGGAATTCATCGAATGCATCCAAGTACATAACAGAACTCTACATATCTTCCATTTCTATTTTTTTTAAATTGCATTAATGGAAGACTTCTGAAATGAAAGACCTTCTTGCAAATAAGTAATATCAGAACCCTCCAGTAAAGATGAGAAATTCCCAGAGTCTATTCCAGAGATATTCTTCTATTGTGGATCACTAAGGAAAATCAGATACTGAGTGTAATCACTAGAGAACATAATCTTGAAGTGGAGGCTAGAAGGTGTTTGCTTGTTTAATTTTAGCAGATCATGCTTGCAGGAGACTTAATTCTTCTTTAAGTTTTCTTTACCCCAAAATAGTCCTTCCATGCTATTCCAGGATTCAGAACAAAATGATGGAAGAATACTTCAAGCCTCTTTTTCTAGCACCATGTCTGTTAGGACTTATGTCAGAATCTGGTGGCCTGTCTGAAGAAATCAGTCATTAGAAACCAGAAAATATTTCTCTAGAAAGCTTACACTTGCAAAGCAATATCTACTTATTTGTTTAATCTGAAGTTAATTTGTCTCTGTCTGATTACATTTGCCAACAGAAAAGGTAGAAGGAAAAATATCTTGGGAAAAGACTGTATCCAATCACGTGATGAGATTAATTTTCTTTAGCTCGCATGCTTTCAGGATCATATTCCTAATGATGTGTAGCTGCTTTAATGGCAATGTGTTGTCCATATTCTTGTATCCTATGAGCCATGTAACAAAATCTTCATAAACCTGAAAGTCATGTTCAGTACCTTGAACAAAAGGGATATTCTGGCAACAATTCACAGGCCAGAAATTACAATTTTTGAGGATTTTACTGCTGTGCTATAGGACGGAGCTGAGCTGCACATGCAGCAGAGTCCTAAGGTAAGAACATCTGCTTTAGTAGGCCCTGCTGATTTGCTGTCTTCCATAGCTAGAGACTTGAAGAGTACAGAAAATCTTCTGTGCCAAGCCAGCTGTTTGACTGTCACAAGACAGCCTTGGGCAAAGAGATGAGTGTAAAGGGAGTGCCTAGAAGACTTTGCATCTTTATAAATGGCTACTAGTGCACTAGCAGTGGCCTTCAAACTACTGTTTTTGGAGGTTGACTTCTAGCTGTGTTTCTGACATTGCTCTAAAAGCAGCGTCATGAAGCAATGCATATTGCATGTCAACAACAACTCTTCAAAATATGTTGCTTCTTTATGACCTTGTTAACCTCTTGTCCTCTGCATAAATTTGAAATCATGCTTTCAGAATGACTGAATTACTGTATAGGAGAAAATATTTCTCTGTGAAATGATGTGTTCCGTCATACAGTCCAATGCATCACATAACTGCTAAATTGCTCTGAAAGCTTCTGTATCTGCAGAGCTAGACCAAAAACTCCTGGCTGACAGAAGGCCATATATTTGGAGAGAAGGAGTGGCTGTTGGAAGTAATCTTTTATCTGACATAATTTGGCAGCTCGTTTATGATCCCATTTCTGAAAAATAAATTCTGCATGATTTGCCATGCTACTATGACAGTAACATATTTACATTAAGATAGATGGATAATAAAAATTACAGACCATGTAAAGTGTTCAGAATTACCAGATAATAATTTCCAAATGCAACTTGGCAGTTAGGTTAATAGCCTTTCATTCTAGCAAGATTTAGATTTCAGGTGTTTAAATCACTGCTAAAAACTAGCATGTTTGAAAATTTTGCACCACACAGTTGAAAAAAAGAATGATCTGCCACTTATCTTCTGCAGTTTCTAGGAAACAAATGGTTCATAGGCTTTTATTCTGCTTTTTCCACTGATATTAATTTTATCCTTCACTTCCTACCCAAATGCTGTTTGTGCATACAATATTCCAGTAAATATTAGTGTATTGAAACAATGCCGTTCTACTGCTACACGGAGAACAGAGCTGTATCACCAAGATTGATGTAAACATTGCAAGCACTGAATTTATTTGAACTCTTCAAAATGTCTGGTTGTATTTGTAAAAAACTAAGTAAAACATAAGCATAGAGGAAAAGAAATACAAGGGGGTAAAGCAGTGTCCTCCACTAAAACTGTGAAGTTGCTACAGCTACCAACTAATGATTTCAGTATACTTACAATTAGATCATCTGTATGGATTTTAGTGCATCTTATATAGAGCAGGTATAACAATGCAGAGTGTTTTTTTTCAGATCACCCAGGTCTAGAAAATGTGGTACAGATTGAGAAGTTTCAAGAAAAGGCTTACATGGAATTCCAAGACTATGTAACAAAAGCATATCCGGATGATACTTACAGGTCTGTAAACTTAGATGATTGCTTACTTGATTGATTCTCTTTTCAGAGCATCAGTGATACTGATTTGTACACTATTTCTTGTAATAAATATGTACATTTTCTTCTTATCTCCTTAAAGGTAAGAAATTACCTTTAGAGAACTTCAAAAATTATGCATGTACTCAATAGATTGTATTATTTATCTACTTGTTAATTATTAATTTCCAAAATGAAATATAGGAAATAAATATTTTTAATGTTTTCATTTTGAATTGCACCTACTTGGAATATTTCCTTCTTCTAAGTCCAAACATGATACAGTGCATGTGACTGACTGGCATATTCACATTATTTGTACTGCTGAACATAGGACTGAACATTAATTTAATACTCTACTGATTTAAATATTTAAGGCTTTCATGAACTAGATAGAGCATATTTTTACCAGTATTGTCCCTTAATTTTTTTCTCTTCTCTTACTGATAACATGATTGCAAATAACACTAAAATCTGTGACCACAAGTAACGCTTTTTACCAAACTTATTTTCTAGACTGTCTAGACTTCTTCTCCGATTGCCTGCTCTTAGGCTGATGAGTGCTGCCATCACTGAAGAGCTATTCTTTGCAGGACTAATTGGAAATGTTCAGATTGATAGCATCATCCCATATATTCTACGAATGGAGACAGCGGACTACAACTCTCAGATAATTGGTCATGCCGTATAAAAGTAGCAATCAAGGATTCTGCACCATGGCAGTCATGGTGGTGTAAATGCATACCCTGTCTCCAAGAGATGGCAATAAGCCTTCCCGTGCACCTTTCCAAAGAAGGCTAATATTTCCCCTTTCCTGTACACTTGGGAAACGTGATGGAGTGTATTAAGGAATACAGGATCGCTTCCTGTATTTCATCTGATCTTCAAGGACTTGTAAATTAACTTGATATCTGAAGAAAGTCAAGAATTGTCCATCCTATTTTTGTAGATAGATGAACTTGGAATATTTGTTTATGAAGTCCAGGCTTGTGAAGAAACTGAAGAACCTTTGACTGAACTAAGGTATCTCAACTTAGTTTGATGTTTTAGACAAATAAATTAACTTTCCTCTCTGAGCTGTGTTTTCAGTGTTTTGCTACTAGTTCTTTCTCAGTGATCAAATGGAAAATATATGATCAAACACCCTGAAAAGGCCGGTGTTTCCGTGGAAACGAGACCTGTATAACCAAACATAGTTTTTCCTTTTGTTTTGAAAAAAGGTTTGTTTCTTGTTGGATGAAACACTGGACACCATTACAAGTGCAGGGAAAGTAGAGGAGTTTCACATTCTAAAATATTCTGATGATAATTTTGATGCAGGTGATAAAAAATGAAGCAGCAAAGGGTCAGTACTGACTGTTTTGTGGATGCAAAGGAATACTGGGTTGTAGTATTACGTCTTGGTAGACACCAGCTGTTTTATACTATGAAAAACTAAGAGAGAAGTGTGTACTGCAGGTATTCAAAGACAGCATCCTCCTGTTTTTTCTGGTCTCAGAAGTTAAGCTTTTTCACGCTGCTTCTCCCTCTTTAATATTCAGTGCACAACGATGGAGGCATTCTAGATGCCACTTAACTTGTGTTCATGTCTTTATTTTTTTTATTCTTGTTAGCCTTTGGCTATGTAGTTCTCTTTTCCAGCCAGTCTCATATGATTATTTTTTAAATTTGAGTTTGTCAAATCCAGTGCCCCTCCCTATGGGAGCATGGTCTCTGTTGCTTTTCCTTTCCTTATTAGAAATGGATCTAGATACTTCGTATATGTTGCCTGAATCATATTCCATAGCTCCATCTAAGGATGGGTTTAAATGTTTTTCTATCTTGAGGCATGTGCCTCACTGATAATAACACTGACATACGGTTGCTTCTTGCTTTCTTTTGCAACAGAAAGTTACACATCCCTTGTACATTTAATACCTGTTGCTTAAAATGAGAGAAGTATCCTAGTAAAAGTGGTGGTCTACCTCTGACACTAGCATTTAGGATTATCTAAATCTTGGATCAAGTCTAAGTTCTATTTATCATGAACCTTCTCTTTCTCTGGCAACATTGGGTGAGGAAGAGCCTCACCTAATCAAGAAACACATGATTGCACCAGAAATTGCTCTAGCCAAAAGATCAGCTTAAATGGGGGCCTTTGCCCACTCTGCACTAGCAGCTCCAAGGCCACCCTAACACCAAGAGATTACTAGATGAGGCTTGGGGTGAGTTCTGTAGTTTTTCTCAGCACCTGAAGATCTCAACCAGCCAAAAAGAATCAGAGAACTGCCTCTGACACTGAATTTCTGTGTTCTTTTTAATTCCACTAACTGAGCTGCTTGGATCTTTCTCTGCCCAAGCTCTGTAATCTGAGACTGAACTATAGGATTGGTCATATCCAATATCACAGACCAAAGCAGTCGGTGCTGAGGACCCCAGGTAGGATGGAACCATTCCCCTGCTCTGCCTTGGCACTTACTGACTTGCTGGAGGACAGCTTTCAGTGTTGGATCTGGCCATGGCAGCTGAGCTCTTCCCACATTCCACCTTTTGAAGGGTGCCGGATTCAAGCTTTTCTTCTGTGTTCCCTGGAGAGCAGTATGAGGACTACTCTGTGTCTCAGGAGGTATGCATCTCATCGGCAGGGTTTATGGAAATATGAAAGACAGTTGCTGCCAATATGCTGTGCTTGTTCTCTCCACAGTGGTTACAGGCCTGTCTTGCCATCTGTAGGACCAAGTTGCAGATGGGAGGTACATCATTCTTAACTCGGTTCTCCTTAGAAATTCTGACCCTGTTTTCTAGCCCTGTGCTATCCCTAACCCACTTCTGGCCCTAATAGGCATGGGAGATTTAATCTTTAGTGTTAAACCTTTTAAGGAAGCTGACAGCACATTACTCCTGAATATTTTGGAGGTGGTTTCCCAGGCATTCCAATACTCTTGGAAGAGTTTTACTCCAATATTCTCCAGATTCATGTAACCCAGATAATAGTAAGATAGAAATAAAAGCTTGTTTTCCTTCTAAATGTAGTACGTTGTGCAAATCTTTCTCACATCCTTGCAGAAGTCTTTTACTCCATAGCTTTAGCCTCGGGTGTGATACGCAATTTGTTGTTTACAGCTGGCCAAAAGATTCAGCTGATGCAGTCTCTCACATGGTACTGTCCAGCTTCAGAAACAGCTGAGAAAATACCAGTGTTTCTACAGAAGTAAATCTTTAGCGATTAAATCCCTTAGCTCATCCATCTTTATCATAGAACTGCCCAGGTTTGAAGGGACCTTGAAAGATCATCCAGTCCAACCTTTCGTGGGAACAGGAGCCTCAATGAGATTACCTAGCACCCTGTCCAATTGCATCTTGAAAACCTCCAGTCATGGAGACTCCACCACATCCCTGGGGAGGTTGTTGCAGTGATTGATTGTTCCTAGAGTAAAAAATTTCTTCCCTATATCGAGATCTCCAAGACTTTTCAAACATTACAGACAATGGCATTGCACCAATGTCAGCCACTTCTCTTAATGCCCTAGGGTGGATTTCCTCTCGGCCCATGGATTTATGTGGGTTGAGCCCTTCCACTGCTGGTGGGTCAACACACGTGTTGTCATAGCTACTTGATCCTGCACTCTGCAGTCCAGCTGTGCTGGTAAAGACAGAGGCAAAGAAGATATTGAGAACCTCTGCCCTGTCAGCATCATTAGTGAGTAGCTTCCTTGCCTTGTTTAGCAATGGGCCTGTGTCTTCCCTGTACTGCTTACTGCTCGTGTATCTGATGAACCCTTTCTTCTTGTTCTTGACATCTTTGGCCAATTTCAGTTCTAGCTGAGCTTTAGCCTCCCCGACTGCATCTCTGCATGCCCTAGCAAGGTTCTTGTAGTCCTTGATGGGTATTTAGCCACTTTTCCATAGCTGATATGCTGCTTTTTTGCCTTTTTTTTCTTTTTTTCTTTTTTTTGTCAGAGCACTGTTTTGGAGGAGATGGCTTCAGAACCTTATTTTCTCTGGATTTCTGTTCTTGCTTCCTCTTTGTGCCCTAGTCTGTATGAATACAAGTTAACCTACTTCAGTAACATGTGGACTGCCATTACCACTGACTGCTGGGTCAAGGCTACTTTATTAGGATGTGTTAACTCAAAAGCACAAGAACCTTGGTCATGTTTCACATCAGGTGGTTTAAATTTGGGTGTGTCAAACATGTCCTTTGTTTTCTTTTTGATGCCCATCACCACATCTGGGCAGCAGCAGATCCAAATCCTGATGGCTGACTTTTTCCTGTCCTATACCTTTTACTGTTCTTTTCCTGACAAATTCCTTGGACTTCATCTGGGATTTTTGCCAGATCACTGAATCAGGAAGTTCCCCCATCCGTGTTTTGCTTTTTAAATCCTATATTTTCAAGTCTGAGGTTTCCCTTTGGGTAGCAAGCGAATATTGTCTTCTTATTTGCATGGGACAGAGACTTTCAGATTATCTTTAATCTAGTTCTCTTGACCAGGTGAGAAATGAAACAAGATAACCATCTCCAGACTAGCTTTCGGACTGTATTACCTCTCTTGAAAAGAGTATGAGTCACCATCAGTAATCAGGATATATTCCAGTAGTTCTCAGACGACATTTGAGGCTTTGCTCAATAATATCTCTGTTTCATATCTTTACAAACTGGACAACTAGTTCAAGAAATCTTCAACCAAAGAACCAAGAAGTCTCTGCCAGCCACCTTTTCCTGAGAATACTGGGACACTTAATGATTTGTGGTGTGGCCATGTATATGGATATGCTCATAAAGAAAAGTTGCTCATCTCAAAGAGATTCTAGCTGCTTGTGTGTTATCCATATATGTGATGAACACATACCCTTCTTCCTCGCTATGTGTGGCTGACAGAACATTATAACTCTATGGTTGCTGTCAAGTCAAGGAGAAGGGAGAGAGATGAGTGTGAGTATTGTACGGGCCAAACATTTTATGACCTTGGATACCTCTGATGTTTGGACCTCTGTAGAGCAAATGTGCATACACCCAACACATTGCAAAGAGCTCTGGCTACTGGTAAGTAACCCCAAAGTTTTCCCCCAAAGTTTTCATATATTTTTTCATAGTAATAAATTTTCATCGTAAGTTCAGTATTGGTTAAAGGTAGGTGCAGTGGGTCTACGCTGCCTGGCAAGTAACCTCTCTTGTCTTTGTGATGATCTGGAAGCTGGATCCCATACTGCAAGTTGTTGCTTCAGCATTATTCACTTTGCTCATCAAGATTTTTCATTAATCATTTAAAAATCATTTCATTAATCCTTCTTAAATTATAAATTCATACTTTTTATAAGGAACGAGGCATAACTGGGTTTTCTCAGGAACGGGAGCTTTAAAACAGGTAAATTAATACAGGGATGAACATGCTTTTTTCTTATTTCTGTCTGTTAACCATTGCAGTTATGTTTGAGAATAATGCACCGTCTCATGAAAAGGCTTAACAGCAAAGTTCTGGTTCTGTTGTTTTGTGTTTTTAAAATAACTGCTGCTCAGTTAAATGGAGCACATTCACTTACCTTCAGCTCAAGCCCTTAGTGTTTCTAACAGCTGTTTTTTACAATTACATCATTTCACGTTACCAGCTGTGTGATTTATTGTCATTTTTAGTCTTGTGGATAAACATGCTTTGCTACTGAATGAAAGGCTGGCTAATATTACTGGTTTCTTTCATGCTGTTCAGTAACATTGTTAATCAGCTAACAAAAATGTGACTACTGAAGCTCACTCCACCATGGATGTTAAAATATCTCGTTGTTTTTGTGACCTCTTCCCTTAATTTCTTTTTCAACCTTTTGATCTTCAGCAGTCTGACAGTTTCTTACCAAATCAGGATTTAACCAAACTGTGACATTTACTAGCCAAAAAGTAGGAAGTCTCTTTGCCAAGGGCAAGTTTAGTTTCAACAGTTTTAAAATTTTCAATGTTAAGAGCAAGAAAATTCATGTTAATATAAATCACATAAAAAATGTATACATTTTAGAATCGTGTCATTTAAAGATGGGAGCAATCTTACACATAAACTTACTAGTTCAAACATTTTTCATTAAAATATATTTTGTACATATATACATGGGTTTAGGTTGCTTGTTTCATACTGGTAAAGTTCCTGGTGCAAATAATTGTCATATTTAGAACTTTTTTCAAAAGTACATTCATTGCACTACCTTCTGCAGTTATAAAGTTACCTGTCCATGCATTTATTCTCTTTGTGTTATCTTCAGTGTCAGTGCAAGTCAGTATGTTCATTTTGTTCAGCCTTTGCAGTTTGCTGGTGCATCACTTACGGTGTAAGCATTACCGTGTCACTGTAGTTGTCTCGCTGTTGTATGAAAAAAATATCACTGTAAGTGTCTTGAAACCTGGGTAAATTGGTAAATTCTATTTTGACTGTATTTTTTAAAATAAACTGTAACTTTCTATTATAGAAAACAATTGCAATAACCTATTACTTTGTTACTGTTTTCTATGGTTTGACTTACGGACCTAAAACAGTGTATATGATTACAAAGAGTTTGTGGATCTTTCACACTTTTCTCACACAATGGAGTATTGTCAATTATATTCAGTCTCTGCGATTTGTGATAGCTGCAATATCTTGCTGTTTTCGAATCTTTGCTGCTATTAACCCTTTGTTTCCATGCTTACTACTTTCTGGCCTCGGAATTTGAAAATGTATTAATTTATTGTAAAATTTAATTTACCAATTTTTTGCTTTCTAAAACACCACGTAGAAGTATGTGTCGTAATGAACCCTGATCACAGATCTTCGTGTCATATAATGCAATAATATATATATTTTGAAATAATTATTTGATTCATTATGGATCAGTTTTAGGTTGGAAGTTAGAGTATGGTTGAACACAGCTTTTTTTCTTTTGAAAGAAATACAGACTTGAGATGTTCAGGTTTAATTACCTCAGTTTTAAATACTACTGGATAAATAATGAATTTATTCAGATTTAAAATTGTGAAATTATCACAAGTTTTGGTCTACTCCAGAATTGATTTCTCAATGATAACTGATAAAGTGTAAGGTTTTTTTTAGTCTTTGTCTTCTATTATACGTGAATGTGCAGATAACCCAGAACAGCATCCCAAATGAGAAATGAGCTACCATTCTCTCCATGTTTAAATTCTGGAATGTTTTTATCATGAAGTAAATTAATTATCCACTGACACATTGCAGAGAAAATGTTTGTAAGGTACACTGTTAAAAGATAAAAGTTTGGATGATGCAATGAGCTTACTAATTAGCGGCAAATACGCATTTAGAGTCTCTTCCCCATCAAAACTTATTCCAGGCTCTCTCTTGCCTCTGTTGTAAAAAATTACCATTCTCAGTAGTTAGAATCATAGTATCACAGAGTGATTTGGGTTGGAAGGGACCTTCAAAGATCATCTAGTCCAACCCCCTGCCATGGGCAGGGACATCTTTTAGATCATGTTGCCCAAAGCCCCATCCAACCTGACCTTGAACAATTCCAGGGAAGGGGCATCCATGTCGTCTGGGCAACTTGTTTCAGTGTCTCACCACACTCATTGTACAGAATTTGTTCCTTATGTCCAATATAAATCTACCTTCTTGCAGTTTAAAACCATTGCCCTTCATCCTGTCACTACAAGCCTTGATAAGAAGTCTCTCCATCTCTCTTATAAGCCTCCTTTATATTGAGAGGATGCAATAAGGTCTCCCCAGAGCTTTCTCTTCACCAGGCTGAACAACCCCAACTGTCTCAGCCTGTCTTCACAGGAGCGGTGCTTCAGCCCTCTGCCAATATTTGTGGCTCTCCTCTGGACTTCTACAGAGCCCTGTCCCCCAGTTAGACTGCTAATCAAGCACTCTCTCATACCAGTACCTTTCAACAGGTCACCTCTGAAGAGAAAAAAAGCGCTGTTCTGGTAAATAGCAAAAACTTGTCTGGGAACTCTCCAACTTTGTTTACCTGTGGCATCTCCTTTTTTCTCTCTACTCAAGAAACATCCCGAGCACCCACTCCTGCCTTTCCTCCTCATACCTATTAATTACCCCAAAGAACACTTGTATTTCATCATATGAACCCTTCATATGTGTACAAAGTCTTGTGTTGATACATGCCTGTGAACACCCTTGCTCAGCTACCTCGGTCTTCCTTTACCCTCTGAGCTCTCCAGTGTGAAGCCCTACCCTCACTCTGATCTACAACGGCTAACATGGAATATAATTTTCTGCTACATGAATATTGGAAGTCAGGGTTCTGCATTTCAGCTTGAGTGTAGGAACGGAGTGTGTCCTCTGAGTCACTGTGTTGGAGATGAAAGCAAATCATTTGGACCACTAGAGTATCACCCTCTTCAATTATCAACGTCTGGATGCTTACAGTTTTTGTGGCTGTTGGTACTGGCTGCACTAACGCATTTTCTGATTATTTTTTAGTAACTGGATCTTGTAGTAATGTTAGCTCAAATATATTTTCAAAGTTAACTGTGCTTGGATTCGGGGAACAGGTGTGAGGTGCTAATAAGCAAAGAAGATTATTTTGTGTGGAGTGGTGGAGAAAATGGGATAGCACCAAAGCGATGTTCTGGGGTCCCTTTTAACTAAACTTGCATGCTGGAGCGGCCTGTGCTAGCAGGGAAACTAGATGGAACCGCTCCACCATGGGTTCCTCTGAATACAGCACATTTCACTCAGCAGAAGTGTCCGCTGGACATCTGGAGGACCAACCTGCCATGCTTTGAACCTCCTGGTAATGCCAACTTCCTGAACAAGAAAGTTGGTTGGCAAGAGACTTAAGAGCAGCCAACTCTGTGGCCTTAGTCCCACAGATTTCTGGTGCTCTGTAGACCTGCAGTCTAATCCCTTCCAAGAAGCTGTTCATGAGGTGTCTCAGCTCCTTTACAATTACTTCATCTTAAGAGTTTTACTAAGGAGCAAACTGAATAGCCACATACTGTGGTTAATGAAGGGTAGCTAAAACGAGTTATTCTTTCATGCTGTAACCAGCAGAATTTTGCCATTGGGAAATGCAAGATGAGATTACTGCTTGAGATGTAACCCAAACAGCTCCCATGAAGTGGCAGGTGTTTTCTAAAAGTGCCAGTGAAGTTGTTATGATGGGGTTTTTGAGCATTTTACTATTGTCACAGAAATATATACATATTTCAGTGTTTTTTGAAAATTTTAAATATATATGGTGTTCAGTAGATTATGCTTTAGCTCCAGGCAATGAATTTACCTTTTAAAGCAGTTGAATCCAAGTGACAAAAACTTTTTTATTAGGCTTTTAGAAAATAATATGGATTATAAGACTGGCTAAAAATCTATTAGTGAAAGCATTAGAGATTGTATTGCTTAGACTAGAGGGAGAGAAACTGTGGTTAGAGCCTGGACTTGATTATTATAGGACACTGAATTGTGGAGACTTGTGTTATGGATTGGACAGGACTTTGCTTCTGGAACTTTGCAATTTTATAAGGATGGGATAGGAAGTGATAACATTTGGAGCAAATGATCCTTGAGATCCCTTCCAACCTGGTGTTTTATGATTCTATGATTTTCAAAAGCTATATAGTTTGGTCTTATTAGTCTGTCTTCTGTTGGATTTCTGAGTTTAATTAAGAAAAGGAATTCCAATTAATGTTGCAAATGTATGTTCCACAGTGGAGAACTGTTGCAGAATAAATGTATGTGACTTTCCATACTAAGAATAGAGGGAATGGCAGTGGTATAGACAAACATAATAAAAATAGTTCTTCTAAGGTAAAATGTAAATACTTAATTACTCTGTAGATTGGTTGATTTTTGCACTTTCTGAGAATATATGAACTTAGGTTTTTCAAGATCAGTTGTACCACTGAATAAAGGTCTTTAAATAAAAATGAAAATATGTAGGATTCAGTGAGACTGTTGCGTGCTATCAAAGTCAAGGGAAGTTGCATGTCATCCTTTGAGTCATTTAGGAAATGGGTTTGTTTATCTTTGAAAAACGTGTTCTTGTCTGTTACACTCTGAATCTGGATTAGAAGAGAAGCAACTGACTAACATGTTCAGAGTTGAGAGGGGGTTTTCAGCCCTGAAGAGATCTGCTAATAATTCTATGCCATTTACTTGGACCACAGGAGAAAGACAAGGCAGCATTAAATGTGTTTATCAAGTTTTTGAGGCAGTGAGGTTCAGTGTGCTAAACTTTTGGGGAACAAAAGCAACATCTAACAGAGTCTTAAATTTTAAAAACTCAGAAATAAAAATTTCTGATGGATACATACTCAAGTAACTCAAGTTACTTGAGTGATGAGAGAGCAGACTACAGTGAAGTAGTTTCTGGACCTTGCCAGGCCCGCCTTGCAGTGACAACAGTTAAGTACTCCCAAGGTCCATCACTGGGTGATCAAAACTACTTCTTCCTGCTGGTGCAGAACCAGGAGAGGACAGTGGGGCAAGACAGAGATGGTGGGCTAGAGAGGTGAGAGATAACATGTTTCTTAATGGCCTGCCAGAGTTGGGAAAAGCCAGGGACAGACAAGACTGTTAAGCTCTTCTCTATCACCCACAGTCTGCATGGGGTGACATGTCACCTCCTCTGTCTCCTAACTTGAACTAGGCTATGCTGGACTCTTGGCTGCCAGCCTTAGTAACCCTTTTCTTATCATGCATCTTGTGACTTGTGTGAAGTAAGGGACAGACTGTAGAGATTTTAATAAAAAAAGGGAGGGGAGGGGGGTGTCCCTATCTTGAAGTTCTTTGTCTCTTGCTGACCTTCACATGTGAGCAGTAGGTAAGCAAATGCTCTTTTTATGGATCTAGACACTATGCAGAGTGGAAGCCCAAATCTCCATGTCTTCATCAGAAAATACCCTTCGGCACCCTTAAGGCCAGAAGAAGGATCTCACTGCTGGCTAAGTTTCTGGATGGTTGCTTTGTTATCACAAACAAACTACATGCTAGCTGCACTGGGAGCCAGTCCAGGGAAATTACCATCCCCTTGGCTGGCAAGGTGGTACCTGGGATACCAGGGTCCTGTTCAAGCAGGATGTCAAGATCCTACTGCAGCAGGAGGTTGTTGCAACAGCCCCCAGCCAGGGACATGTGCACTTGAGAAGATGGATTTTGAGGGAGTTCTGCACCTACAGCCTGGTGAAGGGGTGATCAGGGGCATCTAATTGCAACTTACAACTGCAGGAGCACTAACGAGGACAATGGAGCCATATTCCACATCGGGGTGGATCACAGAGCAGCAGGAGATGGCTGACAAGCTGCTTGGGAGGAGGCAGAGGCAGGATCAGGAGTAACGTGCTCGGTAGCTGGATAGGGCAGCACCGGGTCTGCCCGGAGGCCACTAAATCTTCCTCCTTGCCCGTTCTCAGGGCAGGCCAGGGAGAGCCACGGCGGGCCTGCTCCAAGCCAGACGCCGGCCTGGACGGCCCCAGAGGCCGCGTCCAACCGGCCCGGGCAGCCACCCGCAGCCTCGTCCGATCCCGCCGGGCGGTTTGGGCAACCACCAAGCAAACGGCGCACAGTGAAGCACAGTCTCAACCTTTTCGCCTTCCCTCGGGCGCTCGGCGGACGAGGCGGTGCCGCCCCGCTGACGAGGCCGGGCCGCGGTGCGGGAGGCGGGGCGGCCCCGGGCCGGAACGGCGGCGGCGCCGGGAGGAGACGGCACCGCCCCAAGATGGCGGAGTACGTGCAGGTGCTGAAGCGGGCGCTGAAGCACCTCGGCGGCCACGGCGGCGTCCGCGGCGCCCTATGGCAGCTGCTGAGGTAACGGGGCGCCCGGCGCGCCCGGAGCAGGCGAAGCGGGGGGCTCCCCGCTCCCGCCTCGCCGCCCCGCGGGGTCACCTTGGCGGGTCGCGGCCGGGTGGATCGCGGGCGCCCTGCCCCGGCACGAAGCGGGGTTGGCGGGGGTGGGGGGACGACACGGGGCGGCCGTAGCCGCCGTCGCCGCTCAGTGCAGCGCCGGGGTGGTCGGCAGTCTCTGCCTCACACCGGGCGGTGTGCGGTGCCGGGCCAGGCCGCAGGAGGAGGCCGCTCCGTGCAGCCCTCCGAGCGCTCTCCCGAGGGGCGGTGTGCTGGGGCGGTACGGCTGGCCGCCCTGAGTCCCAGTCGCAGCCGATACTGTGGCCAGAGCGTTCCCCAGGCAGGCTCGGGCGGTTCTTTAGGCTTCTTAGTGGGTTCCTCTATGCTGAGCTGTCACGTCGCCCAGGCAGGTTTTCTCGGTGTCCAGCCTCAGTCCTTAGTCCCGTTGCTACAGCTGTGTCCGCCCGGGTGACGCTCTGCTCCGCTGCAGCCGCCTCCTGTGCTTCCGTGGAGCACCATCACGCTGGCCCATCCGCTCTTTGCTGTGGGCCACTTCGGGTTGGCAGCAGCTTTCCTGAACCGTCCAGTGCACAAATCTGAAAGCCGTCCTCGTGCTGAGATCCTGCCGTGTAAAGCAGAGAATTAATTAATCTGCCTTACCGGCTCTAATTCTTTAACACTTCAAACTGTACGCCTGCCTCTTTGGGAACGGGTTGTCACCGTTGACCTGTGCCCAGCGTTGGGTGCTCTCCAGCCCCAGTGGCGTTTTCTGCAGTATTAGTTGTAGCCTTTGTTCCCACTCGCGTCTGTGTGCTTGGTTCGCAAGCACGGAACCTTGCACTCGTCCACATTAAACTTTTTCCTATTTTTTTTTTTCCCCCCGCTCACATCTCATCTTTATCTTGTAAAAGAGTATTTTGAGTTGTGATACAGCGTGCTTGAAGCTCCTTCTAAATAGAAGGAGCTGCAGATTTACAAAGGTACGCTTTCATCCAGATCCTTGATGAAATGTTGGGTGGAATTCTGAATGGTATATGATCCAGATTTGACAGTGTCACTAGTCTGTGTTATGTCTGTAGCTGATCTTGGAAAAGTAATAGAGCATTTCTTTGGGGTACAGTGAACGTTGTAGGCCTGACCACATAGCCAAAAAGCCTTTTTTTAATTAATAGTGGGAAGTCAGGAGTATGGGATAGGGAGGATTCACAAAGGTGAACTTCCTTATCAAGGGCTGTCTTATGCTAGAAGTCTCAACTTTGACTTTTTATTCCTGCTAGCTGTGGTGACAGGCAACTTCTGGCTTTTCTGTCCCTGCTGTAGAGAGCAGCTCAGATAGACCTTCCTCTTGCAAAACTTTTTAAGAGGGAAATTTCAAGCTGCTAAGCTGTATAAGTTAAGACAACATATGATTTCCCTAGCTAGGATTTCACTATTATTTTCTGTCATCGCCCCCGCAAGTTGTTTTCTCCACTTTTTTTCCCTTCTGAGGCTGTAGCTGTTACACTGGCAGTTCTCAAGAGGAAACGGAGCTGGGGAAATAGAAGGGTAGAAGAGTTTGAGTATTAGGTTTCACCTGAGTGCCCCTTCCTAAGCGCATGGTAAGGAATGTCTTCTCAGGGAGCTTTTGTGAATCAAAGATCACAGGCTGTGTTGACACCTTTCTACTATGCAGATAAAGGGAGCAAGGTTGGAGGCAGTGCTCTCCTTTTTCTGTCAGAAGACCAAACTTAGAAGAGAGGTGTGCTGGGTGGACAACCACACCCGATCCTCATAACCATACAAGCGACATAGCTGCTGCATCCCATTTGCTTTTCCAACCATGGAATTCTGTGTCAAGGGATAAACTTGGCACTTACAGGAAGAGTAATCAAGAAGTATCTTTCTTGCAGCAATTGGTGTGTTTAAGAAGTAACTACTGGTAACTTGGAAAAATGATTTACCCAAGTCAGGAGACTCTTTCTCTACAAGGCTTTTATTCTGAATTTCCCTGCTTTTCTGTATGTGCTTCCCACTAAGGAGGCTGGAACAAGTTTTATGCAGTAGAAATCAAATTATTAAGAGCCTGTGTGCCTTGAAACATCCTCCTTACTCAAGACTTGGTGAAATTGGCTCGAAAATGTCCTCTGTACACCGTAAATGGATCTTACTGTTTGATATCAGTATTCAGGACAAGGGTGTAAGAACCCTTACAAGAAAGGGAGGGGAAAAAGGAAGGGAGAGCAGCAATGAAATTGCTCTGCTTTTACTGAAGCTGGGAGCTCTGGGTTGCATAGTTGAGCCAGAAATGTCAGTGTTTGCTTTGCCTGGGACCATGGAGGTTTAAACTGAGTACTCGGTGGAGTGATTATCGTTTTCATGCACCCTGGGAGAATGACAGCAAAAAAACTTTGTGTGGATTTCCAACTAAGGAAGCATGCATGTGCACGTCCCTTCTGTCACTTGGGACTGAGTTGAGAGTGCGTGTAATACTACAAACAACTAAAACCTTTGAGAGTAAACTTTTCCTTATGTAATTCTGCTTGGGATTAAATGTCAGTAAAAAAGCAAAGCAAAAATGCAGATCTAGGGGGAAAAGACCACTTCAGTAATTTTAAGGTTTTATCAATAGAATGTAAATCATAGGTTCAGTTTAATTATTGATATGTACAGTAATGTTAAAATGCATTCTGTATAAGGAGTTGAAACTGGTATATACCTTACCTTGGTCAGTGTAAGTCTCCCAGAGTGGCAGGGTGAATGCTTGCATCTTTCAGTTATACAGAAGCTAGAAAGTAACGGTTGTAATTTAGGTTTTAGCATGTATTTCCTTAACATGCAGCTACAATGGCTTAAAATATTACTATTCCTCTCCTGGACGTTAGTGCCCAAAAGCTGCTTCAGTGCTGTCCACTTTCCATGGCAATTCAAGCTGAAATGGTAGTAACACATAGCTGAGAAAGGTGGTAACGTCTTCAACTAAGTGAATTATCGTGGGTCTCTGGGACTCCCTTCCACACTATTTAAGGTTTTGTGGGTGTTAAATTGCGCTATATTGCAGAATTGCTTTATCTTCCACTATAAAGAGCTTTTAAGTAAATAATGGCCCCCAAAACCCTTTTGTTATCCTGTCAGTGGGGCAGACAGTAAAGGCATGCTGACATTAGTTGTAGGAACTGGTGATTATGTTTTGCAATCCTTAAGCTTGTATACTTTCTTAATATAGCTTTATATATGTGTGTTTAAGAGTTTTCATTACAGATTTTTACCAACCCCTAACAAACCTCTATGACAACCTCATTCTAAGATGATGTCAATTGAAACTTAGTGTTTTGGGAATTCACAGGGTCAATGATTTGAAGACCGGTACGCTGATAGGAATTGACAAATACGGAAACAAGTACTATGAAGACAAAAGAAACTTCTTTGGTATGTGAGCTAATGTGAGACTGTCCATCTTCATACAGATTGCGTAGTTTCTGCTGGTGACATAGAACTTGCTGTCTGCTTGACTTGTGTGAGTCTTAGAGAGGGGACTCGTAGAAATACTTTGACATCTTCTGCCTCTCTACTGCTTCCCTCAATTGCTTTGCAGACATATTCAGTCTGACATAAAAAACGTGGGATAAATCTAAGCCAGTCAGATGCTTTCTATGCAGGTATGCCTATATGATAATGTGATTGAGAGCTGAATTTGGTTCTTGACTTAAAAGCTGGTAGTTTAAAAGGTGGGAGAAGAAGAAGTGCTTTTAAAACTGCCTCACAGCTTTACTTATATAATCACTTCAGGGCAAAGAAACACAGGTTAGCTTAAACTTCCTCTAACCTCAAGTAGTGGGATTTTAAGTAACATTTGTAGAGTACTTAAAACGTGAAGGTGACGCATAAGCAATCGACATGCTGGTTGGGCCAAGTTCTGCCTACTGTAGGTTAATTTGTAGGGTACCTGGGGAAAGCAGTTGCTCGGGAACATTGCTTGATAGTTTTATATGGCTGAAACTTAGTTTGATCTTTGATTACTCATAGCAATGTCATTTTGCAAAAGACTCCTAATGGGGAAAAAAAAAAATCCCTAAATCTGTTTCTCTGCCTGAAAACTTTGTAAGTTCCTATTTCCTGTTACGTATACAGTAGCTAATACTTGCTTCCTCATAAGAGCATTAGATTTAGCCATATAAAAATATGGTAAGAGTAGAAATACAGAAGACTTAGAAAAATAAAAGCTGTACTGACTTTGAAATAAGTGCCCATAATGGTAGATACTTTTAGTCAGAATACTTTTCCTTATGTTTTCATGAATTCTCCCCTTTATATGAATTCTTTTTTTTTTTTTTTTTTTGAGCTAATAGAATATTTCTGTTTGTTTATTTAAGGTCGACACAGATGGGTCATCTATACTAATGAAATGAATGGCAAGAATACGTTTTGGGAAGTTGATGGAAGTATGGTGCCCCCTGAATGGTAAACAATTTAGCTTAATATGTGGACAGATACCAGTTGTGTAGTTGCCTGTGTATTTTCTTGTGTTACAAAGCAGAAGATTAAAAAAAAAACAAAACAATTTTATAGTAATGAAGTTTTCTTGGATACAGCTGTCTTATAAATGACCAGATTTCAGACTGGTTACTCTTAATTTTGAACCGCATTCATAATGTTATATTGCTCACTATCCTCACAGTGAACTCACTGCTTCTTGGAATAAGAAAAGCATTTTGCCAGACAGATTGAGCAGGTCAAGTTAATCTTCCAATTTTCCTTATTAGTTGTGATTCCATCTTAATGCCTTGGCAAAGCCTACAATAGCATTGAGCAGCCTGACGTAGAAAAAATATTTTTATTATTCATTCTAGACAAGAACCTAAAGAACGTAAGACAATGACGGAACAATGTTCCTTAATCCATTAACAGCATAATTATTTCAGTTGATATGCATTGATACTCTACAAGATGATGAACAGCACAGGGACAGGATGCTCTGTATGTTGACTGCTACTTGACTGTAATTTTTTTCTGAAGGTTTTGTTTTCTGTTCATGCATTTCAGTAATAATTCTGTACAGCCTTGAGTTTCAGAAGGTCTCTGGCCACACAGGTGTTAATACTTTTTTTGTCTTCCTAAATAACTCAGGAAAAACACACACCAAATGAAATAACTGTATGTCAGCAAAAACAATCTCTTCCCAATTCTTGAGGAATATGAATAGCACTTCAGACACTAAGCAATGAAAGGTGATATGAAATAAGAGGTGCTTGGGTATACTGGAAATCGGTGAACATTGGTTTTTATTTTTACTGTGATAGATGTTCTGTGCCAAGGCTGAGATTGATTATCTAAACTCCTAAATTGTGGCTGTCATTAGAACATTTGAGAAATGCGTGGGTAGACTGTCTAGGCAGTCAATTTTGTTTCATGTTCTCCCAGCCATAAAATTATGTTTAATGCAGTTAATGTTGATTTCTGTCGTCTTCAGTAAGAGCTTAATGGCATTGTTTTTCAGAAGTGACATTAGAATCTCCAAAACTAGCATGTTCCTGCCAGTGTTGAGCTGTTCCTTGTTGTCTGCATAATAACTATTTGGTTCTAGTTTTTATCCTCTCACTATCAGACTGTGCTGGTTTTCAAGATTTTCTTTATTTTGAGGCACAGGTTTTGTTGGTCTTTGTTTTTTTTCCTTTTTTCTTACAAACCTCGATAAAGGGTTTCTTCCGGACTATCAAAGTCATGTTTCTAGGATTAAGTAGCTTGTTTAGATGACATAAATTAGTGAGGTAAAAAATCTTGTTTTCCTATCAACATGGAAAAAATTGTCCTAGAAGAAACAGTAAATGTTTCATTATTTTCAAGACTGCTCAGTACAATGGGGCATGAAAGCGTAAACAGTTCTGTGTTCTAAGGTATTTTTGTCAGGCAACTTAGTTGTGCAGTACTGGTCAGTTCTTTGGGGGGCAGGTTATTGCTGAATAAATTTGTATGTCCCATGGCAACCTTAGATGCTCATGGTTTTGTATTACTCTTTTATAAAAATCCTACTGTGTGTGTAGTTGCACTATTTTCTTAGGAAGTATAGAGAACTCTAGCAGATGTGCAGGAAAAACACTTTCTTCTTTTTTTTTCAGTATAAGTCCTACTAGAGGTTGGTTTTCTGCACGTTTCTGGTTGTTGAGTACACTGTGCATCTTGCAGTATAATTTTATGGTCAGTCATGTGCCTTCAGGATTGTGGAACACGACCAGTGGGTGAAGTACGATCAGGTGGACCTTGCATTTCATGCGTGATGAATTGGAAAAAAGCATTTTGGTATATTGAAAAGTTCTGAAAGCAACTGTCTGAAAAAAATAAAATGCAAATTCATTTTGCTACCCTTTGCCTTCTGTCAGATAGTGGAGAAAAGGAAAAAGCAGCAAAAAAAGCATCTCGTGTAATAACATGTTGTACTACCATTTTTAGGAACTACTGAATATTTTCAGTATTCTGAAATAATTGGTGTAATGTCTTTTGACAACGGATGTACTGAAATCACAGTCTGAAGGAAATCAAGAGAGTTGTTTTGACATATGTCTACTATGCAGGGAATTGAGACTGTTGCTTTTTTAAAATGTTGCTGCACCAGAATATGTAGGCTTGTGGTTTATTCTGATGTAGTTGTGTTATTTAACCTCTTTGTTACTCTGGGATTTCTTTTGTTGTCATCAAAGTCAAGATGTTGGTATCTACTTTGTTGGAAACAAGTTAATTAGATTTAAAAAAAAAATAAATCTTTCGATACTTGCATTGGGAATGATTAGCATTAATCTTCTTGTAATGCTATATAAGATATTGGGCACATCTTTTTTTCCTGCATGAAGACGTTTTACACTGTTAGTTACGAAAGCCAAAATACTTGTTTCATCTTTACCGTTCAGAGCATGTTGTTTGCAGGAACTTAGTACTTCCATATTTGAACACACTGATCAGGTGTGCTCTGTGAACATATAAACGATAAAATTTAAATCTGCTTGTACCAATGCCTGTATGCACACTTTATTTAGTGCTTTCATAGAATTCTCTATTACAGAATTGCTCTAATCATTGGGTTATGTATTGAGCTTATTTCCATTTTATTGTTGTGTTAGAAGGCCCAGTATCAGCTTTTGTTCCTCATTCATTTATCCCCAACCTAAAAATATTACAGTTAGCAAATCATCTCCAGGAGCACCAGATTTTATACTATTTTATACAACTGGCATACGCTGCTTCATGCACGTACTCACATTCATGTGTAGTCACATCTTATGTACAGATGTACTCATTACAAGCAAAACTTTCTTCTGTTTGCTCAAAAATAATCAGAAACCAAGCAGGAAGACGGTACAGATAAATAACTTTCAGGCTGAATATTCTATACTTTTGGCTCTGTAGAAAAGCTTTTTAAAAGGTTTCAGGGAAGAAAATGTTGGCGTTAAGATTAAGAGGAAAGTGTGACTCCTTGGGAATTCCTGAGCAGCTTGTAAGTACTGGTCAGGGTACCAAAAGTATTTTCACAGGCAAAGTGTTTTCGTCATAAAAACTGGCTGCCTTGAATGCGTACTTCTTGATAATATTGCAGTTTGCTCTCTTCCTAGGGCAAGGGCTCTAGGGGTTATAGTTCTCTCCATCGACCTTCCCACTTGCCCTGCTAGAAGCAGGCTTGGATCACAGGCATGCTGGGGCCTGGGTGGAGTTCTGAGCAGGTTAGTAAGGAAGTGTGCTTAAAGCAGTGTTAGCTCCCCCCCTCCCTTAATCAAAGGCTGCACAGAGAAGTCAAATATTGGGGGTATAAAAGATAGATAGATGAATCAAAGAGCTCAGTGCTGCTTTTTTTATGAATGTTACTATCAGCTGCAAATTATCTGCACTCAGAAGTTAGCAACATGGCAAGTTGCGTTGTCTCACTTTGCACCCAGCTGTAAAATGTCACTCCTCCCCTTCCTCTTGTGATTGCCAAGACAGAGGGCAGGACTCTACTCTTCGGCACCAGCAGCCTCTTACTCTGTGGTGTGCAGGAGGAGAGCCAACAGGCAGGGCTGCAGGATGAGCTAGGTGTTATGGGGACGACAGGGTGAATAAGTCCACGTTATCATACTGCTGCGAAAGAAGTGTGCTGTCCTGAGAAGTTGAAAGAATTAGTGCCTGCACTCATGCAAAGTGACTCTTCCTTTCTGCTTATTCCCAGGAAGACTTATATAGGGTATAAATGCTCAACACTGGTACTGTGGTCTTAAAAAACCCAAACACACATGCATATACACCAGTGGAAGAAGCTTAGGGAAGAGGAGGAAGAACAATCAGACCTCTTTGGACAGTTGGAAAGAACTTGCTTAAAAAGGAGAAGAAATGACCATGGGTATAATCTTGAAGCATTTTACGTCTTGCAGAACAGAAAGTCATAGTCTATCTTCCACAGATAGATGGGTAGAATAGAAAGCAGTAGGTTTAAATTACAGAGGAAGTGATACAGATTGGACATTACTATCCTTACCACTAAAAAATTCTCATCTTCACTGGCATAAATTGGTTTGGAAAGATGAGGAAGCCATTATTACAGCAACTCTGTAACAACTTAAGGAGGTGTCTGCTGGGAGTGGTGTGGATGTAGCTGATAGTTCCTTGGGTCCTAAAGCATAGGCAGAGTGTCTAAAACCCTTCCCAAATTTCTAAATTATTTTGACTCTCACAATTAAGAATTTGTTGGTTATTTCCACTGAAACAAAGCGAGGGGAGAATACTGAGTATCTTACTGTCCTTAGTCTGTTTGGGATCAGAGGAGAGAATAGCTTTTTTTCCCCCCCTACATTTTCTGTATCAGTCTTGGTTTTCAGGTTATGTTTACATCTCATGCAAAAATTCCCTATTTGTCTGCTTATTCCCGGCATGGGGTCCTATTTGCTATTCGGTGATCAGAATACTCCTGTAGCTGAAATCCAGAAGATCATGAGTTTGCATTTGGAGGATTCTGGGAGGCGCAGCTTGAGCCCACTGAGGGGGGCAACTTGGAACCTGATTCTCCACTTTCAACAGGGTTATGTCCAGGGTTTCAAAGGGGAGGAAGGCTTCCTTTTGAGAGTATATAAAGTCCATGCAAGTCAAGGCCTGATACCCTAGATGCTAGGTCCGTTTCTCTTGCATCCCATTCCAAGCCTCTTGTGGCTGTCCACACACTGTTCGTTTACCGTTTGTCTAGTTTAATGTAATTTGGGTTGTGTTTTGGCCAAATACTTTGCAAAAACAATTTGACAACTGATTTATGTATACAAACTAGTTAAAAATAATTTGCTCTTTCAATATGTTAGGTCCTGTGGGGAAAGAACAACTGTAATTTGAGAATAGTTTTCTGCTTTTGCAGGGATGCTTCATTTTGCCAGCATTGTTCCTTGTATGTGTAATCTGTCCTGTACTTTGATGGTTGTTTCCTTATGGTGCAAATCTGACATCTTCGGAAGGAGCTTCAGGAGTGCTAACTTCATACAATGAAATACTTCAAATTTAACTTCAGTTTAATAATCTACATCCTCTTTTTTTAGTTGATCTGATAGCTGAAGGAGGGAGGAATGTAGCATTTCAGACTTAAAGCGCCAACATATTAAGAAATGTAAAGAAATGTGCTATTCTCCTGTAAAAATGCTGCTTTTCAAGTCTGCATCTAAGGAAAACAAAACAGATTGAACAGAAAAGGAAGGGGAGGGGGGAATAAAAATTCCATCCTTTCAGTCGTTTCACAATAAATTTGTGGGGTTTATAGCTAGATTAAATGCTGGTGTAGTGTTTTCAGATAAATTGGATGCTGTTTTATTGCTGTACAATGGTATTTTATAGTACCTTTCATGAGAAATCAAAATTATCTTCCATGTGTACACAAATATAAACATGTTTCTTGTCCCCTGGACATAGACCTGGAATAATAAATGAAGACTATCTTTAATAATTAAAAAAGCTTCTTTTTATGCTACTCAAAGTCAAATCCCTGATTTTTCATTCATTTAAAAATACTTAGGAAAGCACTGAAATACATTTTGCCCTTTGACCACAACACACGTCTTCGCTTCTCTTTTGTCTTACTGCAACACAGTTAACTTGCTGAGAAAACTGGATGCTAGGAAGTTGGCAAACATCCTGAACTTTTGTAGACAGTGCCTGAACCTTGCAGATGCATATACGGTAGTAGCTACGGAGTTTGTGTAGCATCAGTTCTTGTTTGACAGCTTGTACATCATAAAATTAGGTCTGGTCCTTTGTAGCTTCAGTTTGAAATCTTCTTGCTTGTAAATATTTGACTGACTTGGACTTTTCTTTAAGTAAGCCTCAGCCTGCTTGGTAGTGACTCTGCTCTGTGATGCAGGAACCTGCTTCAGCCTCTTCAGAGATTCTGTTGTCCTCCTTATTTTCTTTGTTCTGTGCAAGTTGTCTGCTTCTTTGTAGGTTTTAAGTCATTAATTGCTTTTCAATCCTATTTTTCTATGCCTGGATTTATAGGCAGAGTTTGCATAGAAATCTGGCCATCTGCAAGATGTCAAATCTCTTTATTCATGCTGTTCAATCTAGTGCAGGAAAAGCTTTTCTCGAACATCTGGGAGTCGAGTCTGAGACATCAGGGCTTCCAGAGGTCTCTTTGAGGGAGGTTGTCAAGGGGAAAGTCTTCCCAAAATAAAGTTTCGGTTTTTACATGTTTTGCATAAGTGGAGAGTGGGAGCTTTTGTTTGAAAGAACAGACTCTTTGCAAATCACAATGCTTTTGTAAGTCACATGTTGGGCTTCTAAAGGGAATCTGTTGTGACCAGGCTTAAGCCCTGAAACTCTTAAATACAAGTGTACTTAATGGAGTACTAAACAAACTTTTGAAATCTCTTCAGGCATTTCAGTATATGTGACTGTACTGAATTGTCTTGTAGAACAATTGTTTTTCTACGTTCCAGTGAGATAATGGAGTTTAAGGATTGTTTTTGCTGATCTATTTAAATTTGAGCCCAATTTCATATTGATATTTTTTAATTTCAGAAAACCTTGAAAGCCAATATAGTAATGCTTTAACTACTCCAAAATATTGTATTTTAGACAACTTCATGGATTTAGTCTTAGAAAAGCTGCAAAACAATAGTTTAAATAACACAATAAAACTATTGTTTTCTGTCTCCTGAGTCAAATGAGTAAATAAAATCAAGTCAATATTGTGATAATTTTTCTGATGTTTCAAGGAGTGAGTGTACAACATAAGTACACTTGTAATGAAAGAGATACCAGATATCATGCGAGCTTGAAATCTAGTTGATTTTAACTGACCTTTAATAGAGTAGTTGTGCTCCACCTGCTCCAGCCTGTCTTTCAGAGCCTTTGTAACTACATTTCTGTCTGAGTAAACAATTTTTTGTTTCTCCTGTCAGTGTGCAGGGGGAGCGTGAGGACAGTGAGGCATGGTGATAGGTGTATAAATAGGGGTTGGTTTGCAGGATCCCTATCTACTATTACCAGAAGCGTCACTAAGTGAAGGTGTGTGTTTTAAGTTGCCTCTGCATGTTATGGTAGGCAGGCTTGACAAACTGAGGCTGCTCTGGAGCGATACTGCAAAGCATTGTGAAATGCAGTACTTAAGTCAGTATTGGCAGAATGTATGTGGACACATGGACTGCTCTTTTCCCCTTCCTCCGATGCCCCAAACTGTGTTTCTTTGTGTTTCAGTGGAGAGCTGGTTTGTTGGGTATGAGCACACGATTCCACCTCTGTCATATTAACTGTTTTACAGCATTTCTCTCAACTTTGATGCTAGCCATCATAGGACATGTGGTATCTTGGGTAGTGTGAAGCCCACTAGTAGTACACAGCATACTTCTCCCAGACATGAATTGGGAGTTCACGTAAGGTCAGAGCTTTGTGCAATGTGGACAAGTCATTTCAGAGGCTGGTCATACCAGGTTTAAAATCGAGCAAGGCCTGATTGTGTATCCTCAAACTACAGTGTGATTAGCCATACTATGGGGCCACCTTCTTCAAGACAGAAATCATTACCCAAAATCTTCTTTTTTTAATAGAAGTAATGGGAAATGCATCCTTCAAATGATTCGGGATTTACAAAGGAGAGTGAGAGGAGAAAGAGAGGGATCCCCCTCCCACCTGTGTTGCATTGGGTCACTTCATCTGAACGTGTGTATAGCTTTCAAAATCACAAGTGGATGATTTTTCCCATAGGAGGCCATTCTTTACCTCTAAACAAGCTTTTTCTTCTTACTTTTAAAGGATCTTATAGTTCCATCTGGTTTGGTATTCAAGCCAGTTTCTTGGCAATCCTCAGTCCTACAATGCGTGGCTTTCGTTTGGGGTTTTTGTTTGGTTTTTTCCTTACAGAAAATGAACATACGGCTGACACGTTTTTTTTAAAGTGAGATTTTTGTACTAAAGTTGTATTCAAGGTTGTGAGGTTTTTTTCTTTTTCTGAAATAAATGCCGAGAAGCTATTTGACTGAAAAGATAATCAGCTTTCTGTAGAGCTCTTCAGATTTAGAATATACTTGTCAAACACATCTATCTATTTCTCACTACTTTTATTGTGGTTTTCTTTTGGTGTAGTGTGCTGGATTTGTTGCTAAAGGCTGAAGATGCAATTCTTAGGCTTTCTCATAACAACTGGAATAGAAGACGACTTATTTTTAGGTCACATCCTTGGTGAAAGCTGATTAGCAGAAGCCTCTTTAATTCCACCTTGGTAAAAATGCACATAAGCTTGCAAAAAAAAGTCATAATTTCACTTCTGTCGTAACTCTGCATGTATACAGTATGAAGTACATGTAAACTGGCAGCTAATAAAAATGTTACTTGGGTTTGAAAGTTGCTTTGGGCATTGAAACAGAAATGGAATGAAAGCAATTCAGTTGATCCCTGCTGTATTGTTTCAGTAAATTTGTACAGAAAATACTTTGCTTGATCATTAATGTTTGCACAGGGGAAGCTTGACATTTAGTTCATAGGTAAAGGATAATCACTATAATCACTTGGTAATTACTCCATTACTGATGGGTGCTAATAATTTTATTGTGCAGTCAGTAAACATTTACGTGGTTGTTTTAGGTGAACCTGCATCATTTATCCATATCCCAAGTGGTAGCCTCATGAATGCTTTGGAGATGGTATTGAAATTGTGTGGTGGATTCTTCTGGTAATTAAAAAAATAAAAATAAAAAATCCACCACTACCAAAAACTCACAAAACAAAACATTGTAGCTTTCTCACTTGTAGTGCCTGCCTTGACCTGGCTGGCTAGTTAAGGCCATACAAACATGTACCAATGAAATACTCCATGCCCAAACACTAAGTGTACAAAGGAACAGGAAATCCAAACTCAGATGTGTTTTCAGTTGCTTGGAAGCAGAACTGTTATTTATCAGTTATGTTTGTGTAATTTCTTTAAAGCAGTATCCTGTAGTCTCATTCAAAGTCATACTAGATTAAAATCAGGGAGTTTTTTCTCCCCTCAAAATAAACAATGTCTCTTTACAGAAGAACCCTTGGGAGTTGGGAGGAAGGCTTCTTATAGATCATGTAATGGTCCTGAATAACAACGTGTCTTTTTCCTCTTAAGGCATCGCTGGCTTCACTCAATGACAGATGACCCTCCAACTACTCATCCGCCAGTTGCTCGTAAATTTATCTGGGAGAACCATAAATTCAACCTGAGTGGCACTCCCGGACAGTATGTACCTTACTCTACTACTCGCAAGAAGATACAAGAGTGGATCCCACCTACAACAGCTAGCAAATAGCAACAAAAAATGTGACTTGCCCCAGCTTTGGCTTTCAGTGTAAATTATATTTTCACTGGTTTTGTTCAAAATAAAAGCCTCCTATAACAGCTGTAGTTTAGTTTACTGAATTGAGGGGAAACTAGGTGAGAAAACATTGGGAAGAGGTAGAGGACCAAATACATGGCAAGTCTTAATTTCATCAAGATATTGGGCTTTTTGTCATATCGTCGGTGGCTCTTTTCTTCACATAAACAGCTTTCAAACTATTTTTAGCATGCTAATGATTCTGTGACAGTCACTTCTCACATTTGTACCATTCAACAGAATACAAATAATTATTTGAAATACAGGATTCTTGTCTTTAACCTTATCCTATTATAGTCTCTGCATGGCAAATAATGTATTACGTCTGTAATATATTAGGAAGCCATCTCTTTAAATATTTATGAGACAAATTAGAATAATAAGGCCAATCAAGGATTATAGTTTTTATTCATCATTCTTTGTGCAGGAGTATGCATGCATTGCTGTATTACAATATGGTATGATACGTAGTATAAAATTTGTAAGGCAACAGTAATAAAATGACATCTCACACCTTAAGGGAGCTCAGTCACAAGCAGGCACCAAAGCTGTTCCCTGCCTCTTTGATTTTGGACTAAGACCCCCCAGGTGTTGATAGTGGAGAACTTGCTTAAAATTGCCTGTCAGGTAGATGTGTAGTGGGTTTGGTCGCCATATGACTAGTCAGTGCCTGACCATCAAAAACTTACTGAATCAAGCAGGTGCAAAGATTGGACCCAGTCAGAAAAATATTTTTTGTTGCTTCTGTGTCACAGATTCATTAGAAGATGTTCTCACAGGCATTTGGGATGGACTGCTTGCTCTGTTGTGACGTAACTTTAAAAGTGTAGAAGTTTGAGTACACATTTTTTTTTGAAATTAGAGAGGCAAAATGGACCTGAACCTATTCTCAAAAATGTGAAGTTTACAAGTTCACAGTTGTAAGAGAGTTGGTTGGGGCTGTGGCTTTATTCTGTATCTTGCAGTTGGTTGATTCTTGCTCCAGCCTGCTAATATTTTTTAGCAGAGCTGCCATCTCCACAAGCCTTGCTGTATCTGATGACCCAGTCTGTAGATAACTGACCATGGTGGGATGCCCACCCAGCTCCTCACGCAGTCCACCACCTCAGCTGGATGAGGGAGAGAATAGAAAGCTCATGAGTTGAGATAAAGACGGGGAGATTGCTTACCAGTTACCATTGTGGACAAAACAGACTAGACCTTAATTTATTGGCAATTAAAATAGATTTGGATAGTGGTAAACAAAGGCAAAACTTTCAGAACATGACCTTCCTCCTTTCCCTTCTTCCCAGCCTCAACTTCACTCCTTCACTCCCAGCTCCTCTACCTCCCCCACAGGGACACTGGGGAATGGGGGTTGTGGTCGGTCCTCTCTGCTGCTCCTTCCTCACGTGTTCCCCCTGCTCCAGCATGGGTCCTCTCAGTAGCCTTGCAGTCCTTCAGGGTAAACCTGCTCCAGCATGGGTCCTCTCGGTAGNTGGGCTCTCCACAGGCCCTTGCAGTCCTTTGGGGTAAACCTGCTCCAGCATGGGCTCTCCACAGGCTGCGGTTCCTGTCAGGAAATACCCACCCGCTCTGGTGTGGGCTCCTCCTAGGGCTGGGGGGAAATCTCTACTCTGGTGCCCAGAGGCCTCCTCACCCTCCTGCTTTGCCTTGGTGTTTGCATGGCTGCTGCACACTTCTTTTCCCTTCCTCTTCTGCCTGGGCAATGTTTTTGTCCCTTCTTAAATACACTTTCCCAGAGGTGCCTCCACCTTGGCCGTAGGGTTCAGCTCTGCCTTGGGGGTGGGGGGGTTGGAGCCGGCTGGAACCGGCTGTGTCCGACTTGGGCCAGCCCTTGCCTCTCCTCACAGGGGCCGCCATGCAGCCTCCCACTGCCAGAGCCTGGGCAATGACTCCCAATACACTGATGTGTAAAAAACATTGTTAAAGACAACTAAGAAGGGTTTTGAATATATATGCTTGCAGTTGCCTGCCAAGAAGAAAAACCCTACTTCACTCCCTAGAAGCCACCCCAGCAGCTGCACTGCTGGCTCTTTGCTGGCTTCTTTTCCTTCCCATCCCCACCTGACTGGGTCACTTAAGTCCCAGTTGATTCCTTATTAAATCAATTTCTGTATTAATTTGTTACTTAAAGGTGGAGAGTTCAGCTTTAATTGCTTTAAACTAGTCCTAGTCTTTAAATTAGTAGGAAGTAGCACTTACTGAGATCTCCCAACCTATCTAATTAAAAAAGAATAACGTTTAATTTACTTTAAGTCAACAAAAGCACCGGGCACAGCTGAAAAGCAATTTAAGCCATACTGAGCAGCTTACATGGAAAGGGCTCTTTCAACATTTTCATCTTGATAGATTATTTGACCTTAAGAACCAAGTTCCCCCAGCGCTGCTGAAGAGCTTCATTACTGACACTCATCTCTATGTGCCCTACAGGCACAAACCTGGGTAGAGCAATTAACTCTATTAGTTTTAGCCTCTACTTCTTTTTAATGCGTTTTCTACCTATTTCATTCCTCTTCCGTCTTTGTCCTGTGGATTTTTTGGATTGCAGCCTGAACACATGCCAGGAGATATGGTTGGGAATGAGCCTCCATATTCAGGGGACAGAGAGAGATGCAGTAACTCTTCCTATACCTCCTGTGCTGAAGAAAGAGACCTCAGAGCTGGTTTGTCCTTTTGTTGTCAGCTGGAACAGAAATGTTGAGGGAGCAAACAGTTTTGAACACGTTTGTGTGCAGCAATACTCCACAGAAAGGCAGGAAAATGGGCTCATCCTCCTGCCCCGCTGGGCTGAATGAAGCAAGCCTAGGATTCAGTGGCTCGGTTTGGAAAATATCATCAATCCCATTTCTGGAGAGGACAGAAACTTGCTCATCCTGCTTTAAGCAGCAGGAACCACAAATGCTGGATTTTAAATGCAGAATTTCACTGACATCTCTTGTAACATTGCTTCTCCAAGGTAGATTGCATAAGGCATGTATAGGAAAAAAACGCATATGCAGAAAAACCAGTGGTCTTCCACAGGGCTCTCTGCAAATGCTTCTGTGATTCAGTCTTTTTATCAGCAACCTTCATTCAGTTAGGGAAGTTCACCTTTGCTGATGACATCTGCCTCAGTATTCAGGCGCAGTTGCTTTCCAGTCTAAATGACATTTTAAATGCCAAGCTGGCCGAGTGTCACGGCAGATGGTGTCTTCAACCAAGTGCACTGAAGCACTGGCAGGAGTATTCCCCTTGCACTAAATGTGAGTTTTAAAAGAGGCAACTTTCTGACACAGGAACCGTGTCGTTAAGAAGACAAGTAGCTCTTCAAGGAGCAGTGGAGTGCTGAAATTCACTTTTATTTTAAAATTGTGTCTTTACTGGCAGCTTTCCACATACCCACAGTCAAGGGCAGCCCTTTGCTGTAACTGCCTCTGGGCTATTGCCGCGCTGACAGCACGCTCGGCTCAGCCCCTTGCATTGGCATGGAGCCCGGGGCTGCCCCTCTCTGCCCGATACAGCCGAAACTGGCCATGACACATGAGGGTGGAGAATCACAGAGAAAGGAGCTTCAGGAGACCATCTCCCCATGTGCAGATCCTAGTAAGAATAGGTCACCGCTGTGGCGTGCAATGCGGCTCTGCAGCACAGGCCCTACGGCAGCTGCACCGCTGGCTCCCGTGTGCCGCCTTCAACCCCACGCCGAGCCGGCTGGCGCTGCATGGCAGGATGCCCTGCCCAGTGCCCATCACCGGGGGTGACTCTTTGCCAGCAGAGAGTTTATTAAGACTCTGGTAGTCCCACAGCCCAGGTCAGCACAACACAGCGTTAAAATAACAAGAGCGGGCTCCATCAGCAGGATCCATTGGTGGCACGCCACTCACTGAGCCTCCAGATTTGGACCTCAAGACCTAAAAATTGTCCTGGCTGCGCAGGTCTGGAGCAGGCGGAGGTTGCCTTGCAGACAGAGGACCTGTGCTGCAGGTGAGTACAAAGAACACTGTTTAACGCCCTGGAGACTTGGATGTTGGCTGTGATGTTGAAAGGAGCTAATGAATCTGCTGTAGCTCTGCTTGACAAAACGTTACTTCACCAGATGAATTAGATGGAGGGGAGAGGCAGCTCTAGCATTGCACCAAAGAGCTTGCAGCAAAGAGTGAACATTTCACAACCATTTCTAGCTACAGCAAGAGGAGAAATCTTTGACAGGCAAGGACATCCTAGACCATTTAAGAGAGCTAGAAGGAGAGAGGAGGAGGCCTTGTCCTGTCCTGTCCAACCTGTGTTGACTACTGACTCCTGCATGGTGTGCCCTACCAGCTCCTTGAGGGCACACTGAGAACATTCAGATACTTGCCACCTCGCATTTTTGTCATATAAGCTCAGGCTTCAATTTTTGGGATGTTTCCTGCTAAGATTGGTGCTGGGAAGCAGCCTTGAGTGGGAATTACAGGGATGATTGTTTTGGATACAGCTGGAAGTCATCAGCCCAGAAAGCTGGGGCGTGTTTTTTCCACAGCTGTGATGCATTCAGAGTGAAACCTTTGAGTTACTAATTCTGTGGGGCTTATTCTGCTGGCAGCTGAGGTGGAGAGAGGGAGCAGATCCTTGCTTTGCTAACAGGTTAAACTAACTGCAAGTCTAAAGGCTCTGCCCTTGCCTGGTGTGTTGCAAGGGGTGTACAAAAGCAGGTGTACAAAAGCAAGGGTGTACCTCACCCTTTGAGGTGAGGGGGAAAGTGGCAGCCCTTAAATGGCACTTCAGGTTCCTCACGCAAATCCCACAGTGAATGCTGCGTTATGCCGGGGGAAGCCTCTCTCAGTGGAAGAGATCGGAGCAATGCCTGTCAGCGGGGAAGTGCCCGGCAGGGATATCCTCCCAGAGACCTGCTGAGCTTTGAACGTCACCCTCCGGTTCCCAAGCAGGGCAGGGCCCGCACACCAGACCTAATGGTGGCTCTCGCTTCCAGCCAAATTTCAGCGTGGAGTCCAGGAAGGGGAGTGTTTTGCTGTGGGTGCCATTCCCGCTGCCAGCAGGACCACAGCCCTGCTCAGCCCACGGGGGATCACGGGGCCCCTACAGAGATTTCCCTTTGCTGAAGAGCCAAAACCAGGTCTGGCCATTTCCTTTACTTACGTTTTTGAGTCATTTGAACCTAGGTAATGTCATTTCCCAGACTGATGAATTTTGCAGGCACTTTTAGCTTTGTTCACGTGTGACAAAGACAAATGGCAGAATCAGAGCAGGATTTTGAGAGAAAAAAAAAGCAGTGTTTTCAAAATTTATATATGAAGTAATCACCTATGAGACAGTTTGGTTTTTAAAAAAGCACCTTAACACTTACATTTATAATTTCCTCTATGCATTTTACCCGGAGGATTTGGTTCATGATTTTTCCCCTCTTAAATATTAACAGAGAAAAGGAATAGAACATGAATACATGTGTGCTGAGCAATATGTGTATACACAAATGTGTATAGATACACTTTAAGTAGGAAAAACAAATATCAAATTTAGCATAAAGACCATATTTAGTTTGAAATTTACATTACAAAGTTTCCAACAGACAATGCTAAACTTTCTTCATCAAATTATGAAAATATGTAAAAGAAGTTAAAAACTGATATTCAAATCCAAGTTTCTTGCTTGTTAACTAAAATAATTAATCACTTCATTTAGATCAGTTTATCCTGCACGACAAACCTGATAAGGCAGAAGAGATTGATTTTGATGTTGTGACCAAAAATTTTTGCTTGTGTGCATAAGAGCGAAAATATGAGTGGCTGGCTAATTTTTAAATGGGTATTTAGAGCAGGAGCAATGATTAAAGGACAGCTTCACAGGCTGCTTCTAAAATCTAGTGGTTTGGAATTTGTTACCGTCAAGAAGGATATGCAGCAAACTAAAATTTTAGGAGTCTATATTTTCTTTATGTAAATTACCCACCAAAAATTACATTATTAGCTTAGTGTAATTTAATCTCTGTAATGACAACAGCACTTACAAATTCTATTTAAATAATTTGTACTACTGCTAGCATCACTTGAACAAAGTGCAGCCCAAGAGACTTCTGTTTTATATTGGTTTATATTGCTAAAATATTATATCTATTTCTTTCTCTTTGCCTCTGGTGTAATTTCTTTCCCACTCCTCTAATGGACTACTCAGTTTTTCCCTCTGATATATATTTTAAATATTAGTTTTAGGGCAAGTGGTTGTACGACTGTTTTATATCCTTCATAGCCCAAAGGATTTTTAGTTGATGGAATAGCAATCCATCAAAACACAGCCTGAATGTAAACAGATGAAGTCTCATGTGGTTGAGCATTCAGACACAGACCTATTAATAGTTTGTTTTTTGAGAGTAACCATCCGTAAACATTCAATGAGGCAAAACCAAATTCAGCAATATCTGTCTGTGTGGCACTTCCCTCGTGCCTTGCAGTGCAACAATGGCCAGAGGAAGCAAGAAACCCATAGCATGTTCTAATTTGAGGCAGCTGTGCTAAAAAAGAAAAGGACTTATTCACCCTGGCTGTTGAGTTCATTGAAATCCTTTACTTTCCAAAGAAAAAAGCGAAGTGCAAGATTTTAACAGCATGAGCCTCAGGTACGTCTCGCTTGCCCACAATGCAGCAGCAAGGCCATTGTTGGCACAAATGAGACCTTTTTTTTTTTTATTTGGCACCTCTCAATTTGACCTAGAACATCTCCAGTCTGACCTTTGCGTCTTTCTAGGACCCAGCCTAAGGGTGGCTTGGGCCTCTTGACACAAAGCCACCCTGAGACAGAGACCTCTCTGCCTCTGGCAGGAGAGAGCACCTCCAAATCTCTCGCTGAGCCTCATCACTGTGGGTATAAATCAGGCGCCAACTCCCAGCAGCACGCTTGGCCTTCTGGGTATATCAAAGCTTAATTTCTGGATGCCTGCGCCCCAGAGGAGCCATTACTAATGTAAATCTATGCAGAAAAGCAAGTCTGAAAATAGAAACAGAAGCCAATGAAGGAGTTGCACTCTCGTTCTTCTGTTCCATGGACGGGAGAAGATGCAGGTGACACCAAGAGCTCTGCATGACACCTGGAAGTTGTGGTGGCTTCAGAGGTCTCTCCAGCTGGAGTCTGGCCAGGCAGTTGGAAAACACATCTCTCCATTCAATAATTTGCAATTTTCTGTGAATAACTATTAAAATGGAGGAAAAAAAACCCTGCCACTAAAATGAGCCTGTTACAGATCACAGAGAGGGAGTATATACTTTGAATGATCAACTCACATTTGTATATTTATCAGGCAAGAAATCAAATCACAAAGAGTGAAGCAAGATTAAGATTTCTTATATTAAAGTGTAAAAAAATCAAACTTTGTACTCATTTGAAAGAGGAAGTGTGTCCTGGTTTTGGCTGGAATAGAGTCAATTTTCTTCCTAGTAGCTACTATAGTGCTGTTTTGGATCTAGAATGAGAATAATGGGGGTGCACAGGAAGCTGGGAGGGGACACAGCCAGGACAGCTGACCCAAACTGGCCAAAGGGGGATATGGATATTCCATACCATATGTCATCATGCTTAGTAGATGAACTAGGGAGAAAGCTGGCCAGGGGGGTTGCTGCCTGGGAACTGGCTGGGCATCGGTCAGCAGGTGGTGAGCAATTGTGTTGTGCATCGCTTGTATATTATTTTATTATTGTTGTTGTTATTTCCCCTTCGATTTTGTCCTATTAAACTGTCTATTGTAGTAGCATGAATTCTCAAACCATGAATTTTACTTTTTCCCCCAATTCCCTCCCCCATCCTACTGAGGTGGAGGGGTGTGGGCGAACAACAGTCTGGTGTTTAGCTGCCTGCTGGGTTAAACCACAACAAAGAATGAGAGGAATATCCGGCTTTATTTCTTCTGCCTTAGAAAAAGCTTTCTTCCCTAACTCAATATCAGCTGTGAGAATTAAAGCCCATGGGAGAATCATACCGAGCTGACACTGACTCAGACAGAGGGTTAAGACAAAAGCCATGGGCTGTCTGACACAATCTTATGCTGTCTTGGGTCAGGACACCAAGACATCTTAGGCTGTCTGAAAGAGTTCAGTCTGAAGATATTCATAGTTTGAATTTATTTTTTTAATTATTTTTTAGCTATCATCAAAATCTACCTGGCTTTCCTTTAACTCCTGCTGTTTAATTTGCATTCCCCTCCAGTGGGATCAGGTTTCATTTTTATAAATAAGCTTTTTCACTTTGGGGCTCTCTGTCCTGCAGTGCTGTGGCTGTAAATACTAACAGGAAATGTTAATTTGTGTTTTATCGACTTCAAGTTATTTCTAATGGACTTCAAATGTTGGACTTCAAATAATTTCTGATGTATTTTTTCCTTCAAAAAATTTCCTTATACATCTGTTAGTCTTTGGTCTTTTAAAGCTTGATTTGGCCATTAAAGTTTAGGTTCTGAAAAGCGACAACAGAAGCCAATGTGTCCTGGCAGAACCACTTCAAACTGTGCAGTAAATAGCAACGTGTCTTGTGACACATTTGAAAGTACAGAGCTTGAGAGTGCAAAAATTAATTCAGCACCCAAGTATTACTTGCTGTAACCAATTATCAGAGCTGAATGAAGAATTAAATTAAGCATGGCTTCTTTTTTGCGCTCATCAAAGTGGGTTGCAAAACTTGCAGTCAGTAGGTTGGTTGGTTGGTCGGTACCCGGCAGCGCAGGGCTGCGGACATGGACCCGGCAGGTCTGTGCGTGCACCAGGAAGGGGCTGCTCCGGAGACGTCGGCATTGACCTCTGCTCAGCACCGCAGCTGGGCGCTCTGCTGTCCTGCAGTAATCTGTGGTTATTTACATCTGTAACAAACAAACAAAACCGAGGCGCAGAGATTAATCCCAAACGTAACATCCAGCTTTGCCTAGTGACTGGGGAGCCGTATTACCTATTGAGCTGTCCCTGCTGTGCTCGCACAAATTCACAGCAACAGCTCCCCTGCACTGCAGGGAGGTGTCTACCTGGCTCCATTTACGCTTCACCCCCCACAAATCTGTCCTCCTGCCAAGATGGTGGCCGCTCACTTGGATCCAAGCCATCGTTAGAGCATCTATAAACTCTGTGCTAATAACAGCCTTCATCCCCAGAGCTGGAAAACTTCTTTGAAGCGCGATCATCTCTGTTGTTTGCTACTTACCACTGCAGCTTACAACAGAAAGGACAGCAAGTAATTGCTGTGTAACCCACACCATAATGGCCACCTTACAGCTACAACCTTACCACAGCTACAGGGGGTGGTGGCTCTGTCACCTATCCGTGCCATGGCTGGAGCCCTGCTTCTGGCAGCTTCTGGTTTCCAAACAGCGAACATCTCCATCACAGCCAAGCGCAGTCTGGATGCTCCAAACTCAACCTGTGAGCGCAATTGCGTACCTGCAAAAGAAAAGCAGTGATTAATCTGTGCTGTATTGCTTGTTAAATTACATTGAGTCAACTTTTGCTTCTTCTAAAGCCCAAGTGGGTTCTTATCTGTACTTGTAGCTCCTATTGGTCAGGATTGTAATTGCTGTGGTTACTCAGCAATAGGAAAACACAAGCCATGACTGACCATCAAGGCCAGACTGCGGCAGCAAATCTTTTGCCTCTTTGACTAACACCACGCTGGGCAAAATGAATGCTCCTCCTGTCACAACGCATAATTCCACAGTGTAATTAACAAAATAGCATCTTGATACAGAAAGATATCAAGGAAACAACTTTTATCACCTGCCACACGCTGCCTAGAGTCAAGAATTTAAAAGTTGCTGTCGACTAGCAGTTGTGCATCATAATTCATACAGGTCTTTCAGAGAAGATGACATTTTGCAGGCATCTAGACAGTATCTTTCCTGAGCAGCTTGCCAATGTTTACAAGGAGCTGTGAGTGAATTTGTATGACTGTCTTGTGCTCCTTTCTGTTGTTCCCTTTCTGTCTTTCCCCTGTGCCTCAATTAAAATAACATTAAAATAACAATTATCAATTAAAATAACAAACTCTCCTAAGAGAGACCTTCTAAACAGGGTTAATAAACACACATATCTGTTATACATATGTATGTGATACAGGAAATATTTGCGTTTATCACTTGAGTTGCTTGAGCCTTTGTCTTTTGGTAGCTATTTAGCTTTGGTATACATTTAGTTTATAGGGAACCTATTCTCACCTCCAGCATTGCCTGGAACTCCCACTTCTCCTCATTTATTCCCCGAAAGCCATGCCACAGTGGGTCAAGAAAGCCGAAACCCATGGGGTGCATAAATGGTTTGTCTCTACATTTTAGTGAAGCCTTTAAGAGCACTTGAAAAGCTTTTCACCCGCTGCGCTGGATTGTTCAGTTTTTGCTGGGAAGCCCCATGCTGTCAAGAGCATTGTGGCAATAGCTGGTGAGATCCAGGAGCAACCTCTTCCCTGCAGCTTGGCTTCTCCACAGCAGGATGTATTTACAGCAATGACTGTAGCAGGCAGTGGGAGGCTGGTAGCGCAAATAGATTTTGTAGTTGTACTCACTTCTGAGAGGAAAGCGGGGGGAAAACTCTCTACAGATAATAGTTCAGCTTCTCTTGAGCCAGTCGAAGAGCTCATGTGTTACTGCTCTGTGGTGCATCTTTCCAGCTTCCCTGCAGTTCCCTGCATGCTGTCAGCCACCTTCCCTCCTGTTCGAGGCTGTGCTGCCTCACTCCAGGGGCTGGCCCTGCAGGTCTGCGTGCTGCCTCCTGTCCATCTTTCCTCATCCACAGCAAAAGTGCCAGCCCTGACTTCCTGCATCAGACTCTGCCCTCCCTTCTCATACCTGTAGCTGTCTGCCCCTTCCCTTCCCTGTCTAATCCTGCAAGGTTGCCCTTCTGTGTGTTAATACTGTGCTCATCACCAATGGAGCAGAGTGCTTAATGCAATTGCATCAGTCCAATCTAATTAAAGCTGGTCTCTCGTTTTCTTCACCCCAGACATCTTAACTAACAGGAAAGTTGCATGCTTACTTACTAGTATGAAGGAACTGAGCAAGAGATGCAAGATTTCCATTGTGTCCTGCAAGCACATCATTCTTGGCCATTCTCCTTTCACATATGAGTGGCTCTTTTGTTAGCCTGCAGAGACGGGAAAGATCTCCCCTTGTTCTCCTAATCTGACAGACATCCATGAATTGAGCAAAATAGACTCTTTTTTTTTTTTTAAAGTAGGTGTTTGACCTTTTGTTGTGGTTTTGCCTCAGCCAGCAGCTAAGCACCACACAGTTGTTTGCTCGCTCATTCCCCTCAGTGGGATGGGGGATAGAATTGAAAATGAAAAAGAAAGTAAAACTCATGGGCTGAGGTGAAGACAGTTTGATAGGATAGAAAAAGAAGATTTTGAGGATAATAATAATAATAAAAGAATATACAAAACAAGTGGTGAACAGCACAATTTCTCACCTCCTGAAGTTGATGCTCAGCAAGACCCCGAGGCCCCACCTCCTGGCCAACCTCCCAGTTATATACAGAGCATGACATCATATGATATGGAATATCCCTTTGGCCAGTCTGGGTCAGCTGTCCTGGCTGTGTCCCCTCCCAGCTTCTTGGGTGCCTCCCGCCTTCATCTTGGCAGGCCAATATGAGAACCTAAAAAGTCCTTGACTGCTTGGCAACAACTAAAAATTTCAGTGTGTTATCAACATTATTCTCACCCTAAATCCAAAACACAGCACTATACCAGCTGCTAGTAAGAAAATTAACTCTATCCCTGCTGAAACCAGGACACCATTTAATCTCTCCTCTTAGAAATTACCAACTTGAATTTATATTTCTCAGAGTTGAGGGAAATGCCTCAGGTTTGGCTAAAGCATATCCTCCTACAAAGCATCCTGTCTTGCTCTGTGGAACCATCTCTCCCTGGTCACGTGTTGTAATCAGCAGTTGCCTCCACCGTTATAAAGCTGGGCCTAATTTTTAATTGAATTTGTCTGGCTCTGGCTTTCAGCCGCTGGATCCTGTTGTTGCCTTTCTCTGCAAGCTGAGAGAAGTGATGACTACCCAGTATTTTTTGCCTGGGAAAGCACTTGTACACTGTAATCAAGTCACCTCTCACTTTTCTTGTTGACAAACTAAACAGATAGGACCTTCCACCTCTCCATGAAAAGCATTTTTTCCTTGTAATTTTTGTGGTACTCTATCCTCCCTGATTTTTCATCAGTCTTTTCAGAATGAGGATTACCTACCATACCAATCCTGTATACAAAGTGTATAAATCATCTTTCTCCTCCTGCTTACGTTATTGCCCTCATGCCTGCAGCAAGGAGTCAAGGATGTACTAGACTTTTTGTTTGTTTGATTGTTTGCTGCAGGATTGCACAGGGAGCTCACTTTAGGTTGCCCTGAAGGCAGTGGTAGAGCAGGTCCCATCTGAGAAGTTTGGCTGTGGTTTGGCACTTTGCAGCAACCCCAGGCACCTCCAGCTTCAGCGCCAAGTACTGCTCTCCCTGTGCTCCAGACCCACCTTTTGTCCTCCTGTTCCCATCTCACCCGTGTCCTGCCGGGTGCAGCTCCAGCTCCACTCTCAGATACATCCCTCTAGTTTAAGAGCTGCTGAATTATATGTTAGCAAACACTGAGAGGGAGGACAGGATGGGACATATACTTGAGATGTAGAGGGAAGAGCTAAATAAAAAAATATATCTACAGAACTGCTGAATTAGCCAGTTCATAAATCACTTAGCAAGCACTTTTCCAACATGGTATATAGCTAACTTTTCATCAGGTTTTACACAGTACAAAATTAAACCCCTTGCAATCATCTAGGTGTGTTACATCTCCACGTTTACCTGTACAAACTTGTCATCTGAAATGATGATATAAGGCTTCTTTGGCAAGTCTCAGGACAATCACAATTGACACTCTGTGCCTACCATTAATTCTTGGAGCGCTGTCACCCCCTGTTGTTTCTACCAGTATGTTCTGTCCACACTCCCGGTCACTGCTAGATAAATTTGTCTTAGACAAGTCACTTCAACATTTTATTTACTAGCACAGCGTAAGTATTCCTCCAGTTTCCTGAAATTTCCCCAGCACCTTCAAAATCAAGGTCAGTGAAAAAGAAGGATCCTCAGCCAACTCTTCTACCACTCCTGGGGTTCACTGGCATCTAAAGGTGCCAGGTTAGTAATGTTCATCCTCCTCAGTTCCTCATGATCAAAGAACAAGTTCTCTCTAATTGATATGAATGATACGAATCCTATTTTTTTTCCAGATGCAAAATAAATATATTAAGCTGTCCTGTATCATTAGCACTTTTACCATCCAATTTTGAACCATCTACTCTACTGAGATGTTTGGCTCTTCATGTACTTCTGTATCGACCTTAGCCTCACAGCTGGCATGCAGACCTCCTCAGCAGGAACTGCCTGACCTTTACAGGCGATGTTGAGAAGCTAAGTACTTGCATACCTCATTTTTTCTGCGCAGGGGAATGTGAGGACCGGGGAATCTGCTCTCTGAGAGGTGCAACAAGGCTGATGACAGCTGTGGGATCTGCATTGCAAGGCTGTAGCGAAGCCAGAACGTAGGAAGCAGCTAATGCTAAAATTACACCTTGTTTATATACTTAGTGAAAAATTACTCTGCAGAAGAAAAATTACTTTGCTGACTGATAGGGAGCATGTGCATTCATTTTGCAGACCAGACCAGGGCTGAAAACCCCAGTAAGGCTGCTCCAGGCAGCCACTGAGCAAGCCATAACGTGGTGACATCATAAAACTGACCGGGTGGCTTCACACCAGCTGGAGGTGCACTCTTAATTTAGCATTTGGTGGCTCTAAAAATGTAGTACTTTATAGCTGCTTGTCAAAATCCCCAACTGCATTCAAGTATCACGTTCTATACATCTTACTTGATGTGTTAAGCCTTCCTTCTTTAGTGGCACAAGCTTTATTTTGATTCTGTTACTCTTGATTCACCCTGTCATTCAGAAATTTCTAAAGGAAACCAAATTACATTGCCCTATTTCTGACTGCAATAACCATTATACATTAGGATTTTTTATCAACATCGGTGCTTTCTGAATCGTTACCTTCCTAATGCGTGAGCCCCATGAAGAATTTGACACCACTGTAATGCTGCTTTTTGCTTTGAGGATAGGACGTCTGGTGCTAACCATTTAACAGAGAGCAAGGGTATGGTGCCAAGCAGAAAGTGAGAGGTACAGGTACCAGGGATATCAAGTTCCTACAAGTTTTGTAAATATTGACACCCGGGTAAAGGAGAAGGAATGAACTAATACCTCACCAGGAGACGGGCTCCTTGCGTGAGCTTCACAGTCACTTGTGCTGCCTGGCCTGCCCCTACGCACCAGCCTGCATGTCCCAGCTAGCCAGTGAACCAGTGTGACGCCAGGCAGGGAGCATGGAAAGCAGAGGAGAATTTAGGGTGTGCAGAGGAAAGAGGGCGTGTGATGAGGTCATGTAGGGAGGAAAAAGCCAGAGCTATTTTGGTGGGTGCATGAGGCCATGGGGGCTTCCCTAGTTCCAGCACTTGTGCAACAGTGTTTGTATTTACCTACATTTAACATCAGACCTATTGAAAATAATAAAGCAAACCATGAGGCGAAAGATTGCCTCATCATTACCAGTTCAAGATCCTACCTACTTTTTCTAATCAGAAGGTAATGACCTATGGCTTGTCTGAATCTGCCTACAGTAGGCACATGGCCTTTCCCTTCCCTTCTCCTGACACCCTACAAGAGTTGAATCAGTTTAATACATGCTGCCACAGACAATTTATTTACATTTGTTCAAAACAATAAGTCATAGTCTGCTGTGTAGAGTAACTGCTAAAAACAAAAATAAAAAAAATCCTAAGTCAAGACACGTATATTGAACTTCTGGTTCTAGCATTTGATTTACTATCGAACAGCCAAAATACATAACATCAACCTCTGTGATGGGAATTGATTTTCTCATGATGGGTTTTATGAAGTGGTAAACATTATGGTACTTGGCTAATTCAACACATCCATCCATGGCTTTCCATCTTGCTCTGCACAGCCCATCAACCACTCACAGAATACTGTGTTGAGTTAAAAGACAGGAAAATGCCAAAATGTCGTCTTTCAGTGTCTCATTTTTGAGTGCACTAGTGCTTTCAGTCTTCAATCTGGTCACAGTTTACATTGCTCAGCTTTAAATGGAGATTATCTTGACGAAAGCCTTTTTAAGTCTGAGAGATTCCAATTTTGTATTGAAATACCAGATGTCATCCTGAGATTTAATATATTCTTTCATTCTAATTGACGGCAGACAAACTGATCCCACACCACACGCTGAAGTTGTATTTTTTTCCATGCTGTATGGAATCACTTTAAAAAACTGCCAGTAGTTGCCTGACAGCTTTATTTGTACTTGGTAATTAAGTGGCCTGATTTGATGTCCAAATGGCTCTGGAAAATGTTACATATTCTTTGCCAACTTTTTGCTTTATACTCTTATCGCTTCTATTGTTTTAAATAGTCTTTTCTCTGTTCTATAGGAAGGGGGCTGGCTCCAGTTATTGACTTGGGGAGGGGGTGTTGAGTGGGAGGGATATTCACGCTACCTATTTTAAGTTGTTTGTTGTTTGGTCCTTGTTACTCCTCAAGGAGCATAGGGCTGCAACAACACTATGCCACCGAACCCGGTGGGATAGTGTTGTTGCAGTTTCTGTAACAGGTTTTGTTTTTTACATGATTGGGTTGTTAGCCCAAACAAAACCCCCAACCTGGAGGGCCAGGGTGCAACATTTTAGTCTGGCCTCTCCCCAGACAGACCTGTTCGGCTTGGGTAAACCTGCCAGGAGCGCAAGGCTCCTGCCGACATAGCTCTGTGGATCGACAAGGCACGCAAGCCACCACACCACGACAAGGTAAGTTGCACCAACTAGTGGTGGCCTATTTTAAGTAAATTTACCTAATTTGTCACACAAGAAACCTCCCTATAGGGAAAGTAGAGGTAAACAACCTGCCAACAGCCGAACTAGATACTGAGATGCTCACGTGTGAATACCCACCAAAAGGTACACAAACTGGGAAAAGCAGAGCAATACTTCTCCATTCGTCCTGAATTGCCATGTTCCCGAGTCCTTGCTCCTATCAAAAGTAGGTTATCATTACAATTTTGAAGTTGACCGTGGTGCTTTACATGCCCCAAGTTATGCCATATTTATAGTTTTGTGTGGATGTACACACCTGCTGGGACTGGTCAGTGCTACACCCTGTACGGTAATTTGTACCAAGAGAGGATCTGCTCCTCAGAATACCCTTCATGCGGAGAAGATATTGGTAGTGGATTGTAACAGAAGACAGCAAAGGAACATTTCTAAACTGCATTTCTTCTACAGAGGCGGTGGGAAGCAATGCTAGGAAGACAGCAAGTCATTTCAGGACAGTCTAGCACTGTATGGTGTAAGTGCGTGCAGGAAATCATTTCAACGCGCAGTAAATTTTAAGCCCTTTAAGCAAGTGCTTAAGGGACTCGAGGATATTATTAAATGCTTTCCTGAGCCAGGACTAATATCTGATCATTTAAATAAAATTAAGAATTCTGTGAGCTTAGCTAGGATGCAAAACTGAAGTCAAAACCTAGTTTGATAAAAGATCTACAGCCCAGGCAGCCTTCCAGAGGGCAGGCACCCTCAAATGTCAGGGCAGTTAAGAGATGCAAAATAGTTCCTGGATGCTGCAGCGCCGAGTCTGAGTTAGCCAACCCTGGGAAAGGCTGGGCTCATTTTTACAGCAGCTAGAGGGGAGAATTACTTTATCTATAGAGCAGGTAAAGGCAAATGCAAATGTATTATTGTATCTTTTAGAAAATCTACAGGCTCGAACTAGAATGGCAGTTAGTGAAGTTGCTGGAAATGCAGTGCTCTCAGTTGAGCAGAGTTACATTTAGGTAATCTCATAAGTAGCAGGGTAGCTTACCTGCCATCACACCATGAAAGCATTGGAGGAGAGCATAAATTCTGGCTGAACTTGTTTCTTTAGCCACAGGATAATGTATCTCCATTAATTCTGGTCTGTGCTACCTGACTGGAATATTTTGTTCCTTTCAGTAGGTTTTTATTCCTTGAGTTTACTCATGTGCTTCAAAATACATGCTTCTGTGATTTGCTTGGTCTACATTTGCTTTAATAATAACTGCTGGGTACTGGTACTAATGCCATCACTGTAATAGTTTTGATCTCATGCTGGATAACGATGTTGAAATAGTGATACTGAAAGAATATGCGTTTGCTACTACTCCTTTGTCTTTTCTTTTCTGGGGGAAGTTATCTTTTTAGTATAAACTCTTAACATTCCACTTCAGTTCTTCTGCTAAGACCTATCTATCTAGATCTCTCTGGCTGTCTGCTGTTCAAAATATATCAAAATAGCAATACCATAATCCTTTATTGAGCTACAGTAATTTCATACTTGCTTCTCCTACAAATAGATTTGAAGTAAAGGTTTTATTTTAAATGTGATGCTTATTTAACAAAGTCAATCTCTTTCATCTTGCATTAGCTCAAATGAAAATATTCCCATGTAAAATTTCTGACTCCCCTGCAACTGCCTATGGAGGCAGAAAGGAAAAGGCGGTTTCAAAATCTTTGCTGGCCTGAAGCACTTGATTCCTGACTGCTAAAGAGTTTGCTAACTCATCTAATTCAAATACACAAAGGGGTGAGTAAGCAATAAACCATTTCAAATCAATCCATCTGGCGGTAGGTAAAATAGCTATGATGAACAGTATGTTTACAGAGCAGATTTCCTACTTAGTCCAGTCATTTGCAGGATTCAGGCCGGGGATGTCACAGGTTGTCTGAGAAGCATTAGATGCAAAGAGATGACTGCATGTGAAAGGGGAGTTTAAGGATAATTGATGATGACGGCTGTTTGCTGTTTATGCGCACTTCATTAGCTAAGTCAGTCCGGCTAGGGCTCCTGGGACTTCTCTGCTTTCCTTACTGCTCGCTGATGGCCATTTGCTCTGAGTTCATAGGTGAGTGAACACAAACATATGTTTTGGGATAAACGATTTGCTTTATGATGACTAAGGAACGCATGTGACATCTGTTATGGAGCTATTAGAAGGTGCCAAGTCCTTTGGTACAGAAGGTAGGAAGAATATATTGTAGTATTTGCCTCTTCTGCAGGGAGAGGAAAGACACAATCTATTAAGTTTCTGTTTAAAATATGGCAATTTTATTCTGACTTAAGATGCTCCAGGATTGAACAAGATCCTAAATTCAGCCCCAAACAAGAAGCTTTCTATCTGCCTCAACCCATGCTATCAGCATAATGTCTTGGTATTATGAATCTTTGGATTGCCTTCAATGGGAACACATGTGTACACAAATAATAGCAGGATTTGGCTTTGGGTATGCAAAATTATTAGGCAAATCAGTGAAAGCAGCAAAACCAACCAAATAGCTGTCTGAAAAGCGAGAACATGAAGTGCTCTTTAATGATCTTGAACACGACAGCTAAATTCACGATGAGTTAAAAGTTATACCACAACTGTGGTATCATACTGTTTAGCAAATACGAAGCAATTCTTTTGCTTTGTAAATGAGGGACAACACTAAATTTTTACAGTTACAATCAAATTCTTTGTGTAAATACTTATGGAAAATATTCATACAGGCAGGAACAGGTACAGTTGCTTGATCAACTTCTTGTATCTTCCAGATTTCTAGCAACAAAGGAAATAAATATGTATTTTGTAATTGTATCTCTTTTTTCTGAATGACACCTTCCAGGAAATACTGACAAGGACAGTTCTGGACCGAGGATTAACTCAGGTTGCTTAACACAGCTTGAAAAGTGCGAATAGCAAGAGAGCTGAAAATATTACAGTAAGATGCAATATTGCAAATGATAAAACAAAACCCCTTAATAAATTCAGATCACTGGTACACCATCTGCCATTGTCATCAAGGCAGGTAAGACCAGACAACCAGCATGCATCAGCAGGAGCTGAGGCTGCGTGTCCACCACATGAGCATCTTAGTAGTAAAACTGTTTTAAAGATGTGCTCCCGCTTCCTTCCCAGCTCTCCTGCACCCCACATGCTTTTTCCTTCAGTTACGCTGCAGGTATTACAGCAGCTGAACAAGTTCAGCATAAGAACTGAACCGACAAAACACTCTGTGGATAGGCACAACGGTAACAAAGTGTTATGCTGGTACTGGAGGTACTTATGTCGGGAATACTTGTCCTTGAAACCAATATTCACTATCCTGGGATAACTGTCTTATACCAAATAGTTTCCTTATTGTACCCATATTTTTTAAATTAGGACAGCTGCAATAGCAAGTGCTCATACTCCTAACTGAGTAACTGAGCTAAAAAACCTGTGATGTGTAGAAAAGGCCTCAGGACCTTCTTCCATGCTTATTTTGAAACATCTCCCTTCTTCTTTCTAAGGTGTTATGATTCACACACTGCAGTACTGGGCATCTCCTCAGTTCACCGGGGAATACAAGTGAGGAGCAGCCCTGTTTGGTCCACTGCATGTGGAGCACTCCAATGTTCAAAGTCCTCCTCAAGTCAGGTCTCTCAATATCCACACACTCAAACTTGGTGATATCTCAATATTTAGGGCTGAAGTCTGCTCGGGAAATTCGTCCACTCCTCTGGCTATTTATGTTGTATGCATGAACAGAGCTGTGCATCTCTCCTGTGTTGCCCATCCTAGGATTTGCACTTCCCACAGCAACAGAAGATCTTAATATCTCCGCAAAATGGACTGAGCCTAGAACCTACCCTCTCATTTGGAGTTAGCAGCACATCTGACAACACCCTGACTCGCATGAGAAACACTGAGGTCTTACCATAATGTAGACCATTGCAATTTTCCTGCTTTAAATCTTACTATTGAATCAGGTTCAACTGATTTTAAAAAGTTTAGTTAAATAACAATTATTAGACCTGAATGTAGGCTGATCTGAAATTCAATAATTTATGTCACTATAATTTCCTATATACCTGTAAGAACCACAAAGCACAGATCATTCTTCTGCATTTGGTATGAAGAAAATAACTAACTAGGATGATGCTCACATTTTATTTTATATTTGTGCATATAGTATTATTTTATTTTTATTATGGGCCTTATGAGCAGACAGCTACTTCTTGTTCTATGCACTGTCTCGTAGCTTTAAATTGACAGCTCCTGGAGGAGAGAGACAGCATGTGACATGTGTACAGAATCCAAGATTGATAAGGGTACGCTTTCATTCATTATAATGACTAAGAAGGAGTGAAGATTGACAGTTCAATCACTCATTAATAAAGACTTTATTCCCATTCATGAAAGCGTTAGTCAAATTCTAAAACATTTTAAAATGATATTATTATTATTATTATTAAAGTTTGATTTAGTACTTTTCCCCTCATACGACAGTGTAGAAAAATCTCTATCAATACACAGAATTTTAGTTAATCTGAAAACTACCCTAAAATTACTAATCTTTTTCCTTTTTTTTAATTTTGGGAAATATCTTTTCTGCTTACAGACTGAACAAGAGGCAGGACTTAAATATATGCTTATTGTAGTTTAACAGGTCACCAAACGTCAGTGAAGCCAAAGGACTAATACACCATTTCAGACAAGACAGGATCCAGCTAGGTTATGTTACTTTTAATTTGCTGTGGATAGAGGTCTCTGACCCTCATTGACTGAATTAAAACAGTAATGAAAGAGACTAATGGACTAATGACAGAGTCCATGGTGAAGGACTTGGCAGAGCAGGGTACGAGCCTTTTCTCTGTCCACAGCCCCTTTTCCTGGAGGAGGTGATGCTCGATGACGGGCCGGTCCATGCTCCTGTGGAGCAGCAGTGCACACCAGTCACCCAGGAAGCCAATGTTGACCTTGGCATCCACAGGCCACCAGGCTGTAGCTTGAGTGAGAGCAGCCTGGACACCCCTGTGGTGGGATCGGCAGCAGAGCTGCTGTCTCAGGGTACACGGTATCAGCTCATGGAAAAGAAAGTCATCATGTAAACCCAGCCTCAACATGCATGCAGGGTAAAGGAAGCAATTGCACAATCATGTTAAGTCTTGCCCTCTGTTAAACTATTCCTCTTCCAAATTCTTTGAAGATGTCTTCAAGATTTCTCTCCCAAAACAAGATTTAGTTAGATTTGAGCAGTTTCACACCTATTTCTTTCCTTGATTCCATTGCCAAATGAGATTGATTTGTCAGTTTGTCTTATTGTCTGTTCAGGTTCTACAATAAGATGGCAATCTCCCATCCCTAAAAAGCTTACAAGGTTTTTTTTGGCAGTAAACAAGTCATATTTTTCCGCTGTTTGGCAATGAAAATGATTGTTCTCTGCCTCGTGTTGACTGATCAGGTGAAGTGCAGATATAGACAATCTTGTTATTTAAAAAAAAATAAATCTTGCTTCAGCTGATTGGGTGAAAAGAAGGTTTTGTTCCCATAGCAACATTTTGCATTTGAGCCTGCAAAAATGAGGCTGGCTAGAGGCATTTCAACCATGCTGCATTTAAAGAGCGAGTTGTGCTCTACAATGTGTTTTCATTTTTTGCATCTGACAGAATGATTTAGTAAACACCAGAGAAACAAAAAGCAAAAGCTTTGCATCCCCATATGTGAAACTGGAACTTGCTAATAACGAGGTATGCCGCAGAGCATTGCTTGAACTGCTCCTGTAACACGCACACAGTGAAGCAACCTGACCGCGTTACTATCAGTCGCCTGAACAGACACCACAACTTTAAGTAAAAATCAATCCAAAGCTCAGATGCCACTTTTGTAAGAGTTCTTCTCCTGCCTTCAGTGGAGACAACAACACTGAGCACGGTGTTTGGAGAGAACTGGCTAGTAGGCTGAGGAAGAGTAAAACCCGTGCAGGAGGTGGTATCTCAGAGACACGGGGCGGCAGGAGGGGAGGGGCTGTTGAATTCTTGCAGAAGTGGCAGACAGGACCAAGGAAAAAAAGTCTTTCCCAATACAAGGAGGTGCTGGAGGAAGACATTGCCGGAGAAAGAACGAATGGCAAAACCAATTTAGGTTCTGATTCTTTTGTACTTCACACCGCAATGTTGATCGTGCGGTAGCAGGTGTAATTTTTGTGGCTAAAGAAGAGGGAATTAGACTTCAGTGATGACAGAGGGACAAGACAAGAAACATATTTCACTTCAGGACTTTTGGTTCATTTGCGAAATACTGGGAAAGAAGGACAGAGCAAAAGAAATTTGTAGTAGTCTTTAAGGGAGATGATATAAACCGGCCCGTCCTCTGCCATCTCTCTGTGTTTCACCAGCCATACCCTCTCACTCAGCACAAATCCTGTTCAGGCAGAACTGGAAGATTCCACATATTTATCCAAAATTTCATTTTGGGAGGTACAGAGTTCAGCAGCACAGTACACACCTGCCAGAAGCACAGTGCTTTGGGCCAGGAAAAACACGATGGCAAGTCCCCCAGGAGCATGGAACTGCGAACAAAAGGAGTCAATGTTGCAGTGTTTTTCGGAATTATATTGCTAATATACAGTGATACTGCATTAGGGAAATGGAGCCACCTTTCCTCTGTGTTTACCTTTGGGCATTGATAAGCAAAGTAATAAAATCAAGAAAAACAAAAAAGTTGGTGTTATTGGCAAATAACTTAGTGGGAACAAATTAAGAGAGTGTTGCTGTAGCCTGCCGCTATTCAGTTGGTGACAGAAGACTGTAAAATGGCCCCAGTATGAGAAGGCAGTAAATTGTTACCTAAAGCTTTTCTGGGGGAAGGAAACACAGGCAGGTTGATTTTAGAAGTTTGGTGGAAGGAAGACACCTCAGACCAAAAAATATGAGTGAAAGTCAGAGGAAATGTGAAGCTGGAGTGGTCATGCTGAATGCTGGTTGCTCTCCAGTTACCCAAGCTTCATCTGAGCTGACCAGTATGGGCTGGAGTTCCCATCTATCATACTCCGATTAAGTAGCATCATTGCATGTGAGAAAAGCTCTTTAAAGACCAGCAAACTAACATGGCTTTGTCAAAACAAGCTTGAAAAGAATTGTCAAAACTTGTCAGGCATAATTTTTACTAGAGGGTTTTTGGAGGAGGAAGTAAGTTTGTGTACAAGGAAACTGAAAAGGGTCTGTACCTGGAGATCGTGGATCAGTCCCACCAAATCATGCATTGCTTCATGCCCAGACTTCCTCTGAAGATGCCTGGTATAGCTCAGGCTGCGTAAGTGGGCTAAAACTGTAGGAGAAAGGGGCACACATGGTAATGTAAGAGTGAGTGTACCGAGGAGGAACATGGAGAGAGCTTGCATCACCAGAAGAACAGGAGAAAGGGTGGGTGCCAAGAGCCATTTAGAGTCACAACAACTGATAAAGATCATGAAAAAAAAAGAGAGTGATGGGATGAAAGAGTGGAAACATAAGCAATCCTGATGCCCTCAAATGATATTATCTCAGACAAGACAAGACAAGTCAGCAAAGTTAATTATTTGCTGCTGTTTGGCCAGATGGCCCTGGAGTTGTATGAAAAATCCCTGCCCATCACATTTCTTTATAGGTCTGGATTCCAACCTTTTGATCTACCTTAAAATGCTTATGTTTTCAAAATAAAGGGATGGACTCAAATTTTTACAGCTCCAGAAAAGCATGCAGAGGTCAACAGTGCAAGAAGGAGGCAGCAGTATTCCTGCTGTTATGAGAAAACAAATAAAAAACCGTGCTGAGTTATCTAATACAGCTTTTGAAAGATACGGACATCAGGGTCTATCTCCAGGGCAAACGGCTCAGCACTGCATTCCGAGAAGACTAAAGCTCCGGCCTTGAGGTGGGAAGCCAGACTTCCAACAACCTGTCCTTAGAGGTCCTGAGGAGGCTGCTATAAGAAAAACCATGTTCAGCTGCTGACTTTAGATAGTTTCTGGCTCATCAGGAAGGAGAGATTGCTATGAAACCTGTTCCAAGGTTTTGAACTCTCCTAATGCATAAAAAGCCAAGGTACCAAGCACTGAGGTTTTGGGTACTTTAAGAACCCCACAGCTGTAAGTTAAGCACTGCAACACCCGAATCTTAGGGCTCCAACTCTCTTTTAATCATACTCAAAGAGGTTCAGAAAAGAAGTGATTCCAGAGCACATGTCTTTTCATGAGTGTAACTACAGAGAAAACAAACCCAATACCCAGAGCGGACTTCCAAATGCCCACGGGCCAGGATTATTGCTGATGATCTTATTCCTCTCCATTTTCCCATTTCACTTACGGGTAGACTAGTAATTCTATCAAGCTTACACAATCAACCCTCACGCAAGAAGGACACATGCACTTCAGTGAGAAATGTCTGCAAGAAAGGAAAGTTTGAGACTCTGTCACAACCAGGTGTGACAGCAGATACGTTAAAAGGGGATGTGTTGCGTAGCGTTTTACACTGGGCAGTGGACAAGAAGAGTCAATGGCTGTAGCAGGTAGTATTCTTAGAAGCGTCACTGGTTTCTGTGAATAGTCATCTGCAGTGACTATGAAAACATCATGTCGTACCTATAATACAAAAATCTTGACAAAATGAGGATTTGTTGATTTTCAGAAGAAAGAAGAAAGGGAAGAGGCAACCTGAGCAAGTGAATAGAAGAATGACTGAAGCCTGTATAATCAGACCTGGGAGAGAAGTAACAACCAGTATCATGAGACACAAATTAACGTGCTAATAGGAGCCCAGGAAATCTGAGCCCAACAGCTGTCACCGACAATGTAACAACCATTGGTTAACCGTAACTGACATAAAAAAACCACTAGTCACATAGGTTCCACTCAAGGGACCCCCCTCCATTTTAGCACCTTAATGCAACATTGCGTTGAGTAATATCTTACACCACAAGATCAAAGGCAGCAGCACCTGTCTGCGCAGCATTGCAAACGTGATGGCCGAGATTTGATGGCCGAATACTGTGGTGTCACTCCCTGCTCTCTGTGACATAAGGTTACGAACTCTGTGTTAACCTGCCAGCTAATATTCAGTCACTTCAGCTAAACTGCTCCTGTGAAACTAATTCCAAATGTAAATGCGATGACAGTTTGCTCTAACTGCTTTGTCTCCTTCCTCTTGCTGGAAATGAATTTACCATGGGTCACCATATGCTCACAGGACTGAAGTTGTATGAAAAGTTACCTGAGAACGTACGAGGACACAGGGAAAACTTGAAATAATGGGTTGCTCTGAGATAAGCCACATCTTTCAGAATCTGGAACGCGTGGTCCTGTCCTCCTGAGACACGGCACAGCCTGCTGCTCTGTCATCTGGGTCTGGCTGCTGGGCGCATGGGATCAGCGTGTGCAAATGTAACACGCCAAGCAACGATTCACCTCCGCACACTGGACAGCAGGAGGACCGGGTTCTTGCATTTAATGTTAATATAGAAAGTATGTTATAATTAGCGCTAAATACCTTTTGTGATCGGATTCTATTTTAACTTGAGAACAGCTTGTAGCTCTGGCTGTGTACTACAGCTTGCAGGAAAAGTAAATTGCTCCTGGAATAGGTGTAATTTGCGTTGGGTGAGGCTTGCTTCGTTACGGGAAACCGGAGCACGATGACCACGTACAGAGCGTTTAAGCACCAGACCAGGGTGGTCCAAGGGGCTTGCAATGGCCCGGATCTGGCCGGGGCCATGAAGCCCCCCAGCCTGGCATCTCCCTGCTCCCCAGGAGGGGAAGCAACCCCCAGCCCTGCCCTGCTCTAGCCCAGACCAGCCATCGCTGCCCAGCTGGAAAGCAAAGCGGCTGCAACGGGGACGGAGCCCCGCACCTTGCTTTCCGTGGGGCGCTGCCGCGGCTCCTCCAAGTGCTATGGGCGCCCACGCAGCGCGACTGAGAGCCGCCCAGAGCCAGCCTTGGTCCCCGACTCTCCCCGCTCAGGCCACCCCTTCAGCCGCGGCTGCCCCTGCTCCCGGCACCGGGCGCCCGTTCCGGTCGGGGGCTGCGGCCGCTCCCCTGCCCGCTGCCGGGGGAAGGGGCCGGGCGGCGGGGGCGGGTGGGCCCGGCCCCCCTCGCGGCCGCCCTGCCTCGTGGCGGGCGGCAGCCGTCGCGCCGCCGCTCAGTGTGGGCAGGCGGGCGG
>VXBL01004113.1:964050-974645 GCA_013400195.1 Aramus guarauna | reverse complement strand
CGGGCCGTTTGCAGGCTGGAGCTGCCGTGGGTGCCTGAGGCTGGCAGCACGCGCCTTGGGTTAGGGCAGCGCGGGGTGCGAAGGAACCGGGGTGCGGGGTCTCCCCGTAGGCCGCCGCCGCTGGCTGCGAACCCGGCTGCGGCGAGGGAGGCTCGGCCGGCCGGCGCAGGGTGAGTCCCAAGTGCCTGGAGCCGCCCGGGGCTGCTTGGGGGAGCGAAGCGCCGCTCTGTGCATCAGCCGTGCGGGGGGGACTCGGCTGCCCGCCGCTCTGTTGTTCCTTGCGCGGCAGCAGGCGATCCCTTCGCTGTAAAATCTCGGGCAGGGAAGAGACTTCGGCGAATGGAACAGCTCTTCATTTGTACACTAGGCAGCTGCGCTGTTTGTTTTGCGCCAAGGCGAGTGCAAGACTCGCATGACTGGTGAAGGTGCTGCTAAAAGCTTTAGAAAAATAACCTGAAGGTCTGAGCTAAGAGTGGCTACCGAGCAGCACCACATCCCATTTTGGAGCTGCAACCAAAAGCTATTAAAGTCGGTAGGAATCCTTTCCCTGTCATAAGAGGGTGTGCATGTAGACCTTCCAGCTCCTATCACAATTTTCAGTATTCCTGCTGAAAGGCAAGCTTTCCTTCTAGGTAGACCTGGGCTGCTTCCCATCATTGCTGGAAACTGGCCGTAAGAGGAAGGTGCCAGTGTAGAAGGAGCATTATCAAAAGAATGAATCACGCAACCACTCAGGCCTCTTGTCCCGCTGTTGTTCCTGCCTTGCCCTCATTTTGTGTTATCTTCCCAAATTTTGTTGTTACAGCTTTGGGCCCGCTAGCCTAAGTAGCTTAGACAGCCGGAGTAGCAAGACATCCCTCAAAGTTCGTGATAAAAGACCTGGGAAAAGGCTAGCCTCGCAGTGTGGTGAGTGAGGTGGTTGGAGCCTGGGGTCCTCTTCAGCGCTTCTGCGCCGCTGATCTGGGCTCTGATGGCTGCACTTGGTTTGGCTGAGCCTGAGTGATGGAGAACAAACAACATGATTTAAGATTTCCCTTTGTTCTGCAGAAGAACCCTGCCCTTAGCCAGGCTCTGACATTGCTAATGTCTTACAAATATTCCTGGAGCAGTATTTTATACTGTTAGTGTTAATCATTATGTAGTTATTATATGGTTTGGACAGGCTGGGTAAGAGAAAGCTGATTAATTCTATCCTTGCATTGTGAATAATGTGGAACAAATTTGACTTTTACCTTCTTCCACTACCCATCATACTCCTGTGCTTACAATGAGGGGGAGTGCAGAGATGGTCAAGATTTGAAATTAAGGGTTTATTAAAGGGCAAAATGACCTTGGGGATTGTGGGTACGAAGTATTCAAGCCTTGTTTCTTTTTCATACCCAATTGTGCAACTGCCCAAGGGCTGAATCGGGGCTTGAGGGCTGGTCTATACTGGCAGCCTGTTCTGCACTGCACGTTCATGAGCTGCCCATTGTAGACTGACTCCCATGTGAATCATGGGCCACCTGCGCTAAATGCCTCTGCTGTACACAAGAACTAGAGCGGTGCCAGTAGTTAAACTAAGCTAACTTTAGCTTAAACATGATAAAATTTGTAATCCCTAAGTCTTAGGCAACACCTCATGGCTAATGAAGGTTGCATGAAGAATCGTCTGAGAAAAGGAATCTTCTTTTAGGCAAAAGAAGCAAGAAATAAAAAGAAACACAATTGCAGCCCTCGCTTTGGATCATGAGTGCCCAGATCCTACTTTAGGCATCCCATTGGAGAACCTGCCTCACTGAGTTCATGAATCACGTCCTTAGCATGTCTTGGAAAAACAATAGTTGTGTGGGCAACCAACAGTTAAAATTAATTTCATGCCACGGCTCTCTAGGCTGGAGTATGAAACCTCAGCGTCAATTGCTTTGCATCCTCTTTATTCTCTGCTGTTCCAGAGGATTTTCTGCCATTTGTGACTTAGCGTCCCCTTTTTGATTTTATATCTGTCAGGACAGGAAGATAAAATAGGGAGAAACCTCTGGTTTTCTCTTGTTCTGCCTGCTGCCTGATTTTATGTCCAACAAGAGGAAGCCTAACATTCAGGACCTCTCTGACTTTGCTGTCTCTAAATGCAGTTAATGTTTCATTGATTGCTTCAAAAATAAATTAAGCTGGAGAGGACTGGGCCACTGAGATAGAAAGCTGAAATGCTTGCACAGGATTTAGTATGGGTCAACAGCTCAGTGCTAAATCCACACTTTCCATCTGGATCAAGTTTTCCAGTGCCGTCTATGCTCATAAAGGAGCAATAAGTAGAAGAGTTGTTTCGGATGTTTCAGAAGCGTAGTAAAAACCTGTTTTTGTTGCCAGAGACAGATGAAATAATGTCCTTGCCCTTTCTTTTGGGGGTGTACTGAATTTCAACTCTAACATGGAGAAAAGGGACCTGTGAGGATGGGTGGAATCAGTGAAATGTTAGTGTCCTGGTGGAGCTGCTCTTGAGTTGTGTGTGTGGGGGTGGGCTTTCCCTAAGCTGAGCCCTTGGCTCCTCAGCTGAGCTGATCTCTCTGAGGAGCCTGCCTGCTCCCTCTGTGTCCGTCACCGCAGCAGGGTGCAGTCCTTCCGGCAGTGGTGACCTGAAGCCAGCAGTACTACACAGGTGCTGGCAGTCCTGTGGCTTCAAGAGTGACACAGTGATGCTCTGTGCAACCTCCTCTGTGCTTTTGCTCCCCAGTGCAGAAGCACATCTTAGGCAGACGACCCTCCCTGTGCTCCTCAGGTCCCTGCTGTAGTCTGTGGACAAAAGCAGAGGAGCTCGGGCTAAGCGAGGTCTGGCACTGTATGTGTCAGAGCTGTGTGGTAAGGATGAGAGGCCACCACGGGAAAGGACGGGCAGTAGCAAGACACTGCTAGCCTGCTGCTCCCCGGGCTCTCTGCTGAACCTGGAGCCTAGCTCAGCTCAGCTTGGCTCAGCAGCTCTCACCGAGTGCTCCTGCTAGGGACCAGTTTAGACTTCCCTGCCTGCCACCCCCTCCCCTCCTGCCCCCTCCAGCTACATATGTCCAACAAGTCCTTCCTGAAGGGAGTGCTTTCTAAAATCCTTTGAGTACTAGTGAGGTCAAGATTTCCTAATTATCCTAACACCCTATTTGACATGCTTTACAGGAGTTTCAACCTTCCGGAGAGCGTGCCCCCCTCTCGTCTCTACAGCTCTCTTTTCAGACTTGAGAAACATGACAGCTGTATGTACAGAGTTTCCTGGCCACCACTGCTTTTCCTCCCTCTTCAAGCTGTTCAGAATAGTTAAAGACGACATAGGCATTTCCAAGTACTTTACTGCTTGAATGAATACACGTTATTAAGAACACCATTGCGTAGTATCTAGGTGCTGCAGCTGGATGTACAGCTAATGTCAGCTGAGGTTGGTCCAGTTGATTTCGTTCCAGGTGAAAGACCTGATTCTTTTCTTTTTTCCATATGCCCCTCACTTTTCACTCACTTTCTTATTAGTAAGAAAATACTAATGCAAATATAAGCAGGAAGAAAATCCCCGAGGTCTTTTTTCCCCTGTTTTTACATACCTCCTCCAGAAACCAGGATACTGGTCATTCAAATAAAGTAGATTGGCATTCCAGTTAATAGAGACAAGCTGCCTATTGGACATTGCAGAAAGGCAGTAAGAGTTAAGAGAGGAGAGACTACATTTCCAGGCAACGGATGGAAAGCCAGTTCTCCAAACCTCAGCATTCTTGTCTCTTTGGACTTGTTTCTCTTTCAGCTTGTCTTGCCAGATGACCTACCTATCTTAACTGACCGTATTAGGAGCTAATTTAGTCAGCCTAGACAGTCCTTCACCAGATCACTGGTACATATTGGAGATAAATTGTCATTTGTATCTGCTTTTATTATCTTTTTGAATAGCAGCTCTGTGTATCTTGTTTTCGCTAGGGAAAACAAATTCACTTGTCAAATTCTGCTGGAGTTATTTCTTCAGGCAAGATGTACTCACACTTGGAAATTAATAGAAATCAAACACGTCAACAAGGAATTAGTATTTAGGTACAAGAACAAGATGAAATCAGGATGGGCAGAATATACTGAAAATCCAGGCTGGGCTAAATAAAGTGTGTAATAAAGACAAAATTGTGTACTACTTCTGTTTTTATTATGTCATTTAATGTTCTTAGGTGCTTTTGGCTCTGACACTCAGTAATCAGCAGCTACTCTTGTAGGAGGGAAAGAGAACAGCCTTGCTTGGTAATGCTATGTTTAATTCATAAGGTGGTTAGGAGGGACATATATACCTTGGCAGGTACAGATCAGTGCTACGTCTTGCTATAGAATTTATTCACCAGATGTTTGAGCAAAGTGAAAGCTTGATTTTTAACCAAGTTGTCATTGTCTGGTCTTTACAGCCGGTTGGGCAAAACTGCACATCCTGGGACAATGTGGGCAAATGGGAGTGGGTGGCACCCTAGCTCTGCTGGGGGAAAAAAGTGCCATTTTGGTGGTTTTAGTTGCTCAGAGATTGTCTTCAAATAGTATATAGGACTGTCATTCAAAGACTACATTTCAGGGTTGAGGTAATAATGAGATTTTCCTTATTCAGCTATTTTAGAGGCTCTACTATTTTGGCTACCCTTGGGAAATATGAAATGTGTAACCGGTTAAATCCATGACAACAGATCACTTACTGAAGCATTAGATTTAGCTGAGCTAACGTGCAGGCAATTCAGCTGGTTAAGACACAGGCCAACCTGGCACGAGGGAGCGCTGAATAAATCCTTGCTCCAAACACAGCACAGTGGGGGCTTGAACTGGGGTCTCTGGTTCTTGGGAGAAACAGGACAGATAGGCAGTCGAAGATTTTTGCTAGAGCTTGGGCAGGCTGGGACTCTGGGGTGGTTAGGTGGGTTTTAGTGGATTTTGAGTGAATTTAGGTGCCTGGAGGCATTTAAGTGCCTAAAAGATTACATGATGTGTGAGTGAGGATTTTGGTGGGACATCAGCATTGGTTGGGTTCGAAGGACTAAAGATAAGAGGATTTCCTGCCCTTACCTCAAGCACTCCTATTTGCTAAAGAGTTCATCTTTCCCATCACTGCTGCTGCTGTGGGAAAATGAGATTGAAATGGCTGACGTGCTTTCAAGCATCTCTCTTGCTGGTCGTATTTTTATCTACCACCTCTGTTGGTAAGCAGAGAGGAGAGCAAGGTGTAAATGACACGGGGAGGAAGAATTAAGGATTGACTGCTTGTTCACTGTCTCTGTCAGGAGAAGAACTGGGGGCGGCAAATGAAACTGTCAGGCCCCAGGTTCAGAGCAGAAAGATGTGCTCCTTGTTTAGCCGTGCAACTCCTTGCCTTTGGGCAATCGTTACACGATTATTCTGGTTGTGAGAGTCTTCCTGAGGCATCTGCTGTTGACCACTGTTTCAGCCAAGATAAAGGCATGGATTTCCCATAAGCCAGTATTCTCCTTACAGTCCAGCACCACAGGACCAAGCTTTGTTTTCTCCTGTGGTTGCTGGTGAGATACTGAGCCTATGAGAGTCGTACTGTCGATTAAGGAGGTCAGCAGAGAAATGTTGTATGCATGCATAGCACAAGGCTGAAGCAGTGGGAAAACAAATGGAGGAAGATTAAGATCTCTTAGGTATGTTGGCTTCATTGAAGTAAAAACAGAAGGGGTTTTTTTTAAGTAATTTCTTCTGTCTGTGATTCCTGTTCAGGATGCTGGCAGGTCGGAGTGGCTGGTTGCACATTCCTTGACAGGCTGCCTGTGCCAGGACCAACATTTCCCGGTCTTCATGTTCTGAGCTGGGGACAAAGCAGATTTTAGCACAAAAGACACAAAAAAGGGCAGTTAATATCTTTTCCTCTATATGTTCCCCACTGCTGGAATGTTGTCCTGGTGAGAAAACAATAAAATCTTAACTTTTAAAAATATATATGGAAAAAATCTGCAAACAGACATGGGAAAAAAAAGGGGGGACAGATGTGTCGATGGACCTTTTTGGTTGTGAGGAGAGGAGGGAAATTTTGCCTCCTTTAACAAAGATGGTTTCCAAATCTGCCCAGTGATAAAACTGTGACTTCCAAAGGGTTTTTTGTTTTCGTTGTTTGAGGTATGACTCTGCTGGACTGAGTGGCCAAATAAATGGAGCTAATAGGTTCGCCTTGGTATAAATTCCCGGTAAGTAAGCCATGTGTGACTATTTTTTCCTGTCAGCCCTTCCTGCAGTAGTTAGCAATTAGTGCAAAAATGAATTTCTTAAGTCTGCTGCTTTACCACGTAGCAGAGGTACATTCAGAAATTGGCATCGATGTTTTGTGTTTTGGTCTCCATGGCCACCTGTTTCCTCTGAGAGAAGCAGCAAATCTTGCTTGGGTGAGGATGTGGCCGGTCTGTCCACCCAGCGCACCAGACAGTAACACTTCTCTTACAAATAATTCAGCTGAGATTGAGCAAATCTGGGTATTTCATGGACCGAATAATTTGATATTAGATTCTGTGTAGTTTGATGACAACTGAGGTCTCCTTAATCATAATATCCAACTAACTGATATGGCATCTTGACTGTTTTGTGGTGGGACTTCTAGGCCAAATATCCCAAATGTTTCAGACCAGCAGATTATTCTGAACTGTTAACTCCTGTAAAACTATATTAATAGCTTTTCAGTTGGAAACTGTGACACATTTCTGGTCTGTGCCCCATTTTCTGAAGGCTCAGCGATGGTTTGCAAAAAGCTCCAAGCATTCAATGTACCTCCTCCTTGGTGCCCGAGGAGTAATTTCCATCTTCAGAGGACAAGTGGCACCAACCTGTAGTCCTGATATGATGATGCCTTCCCTGAAACAGGTCTTATGGCTCAGTGGCTTGGGCTTTGAGCTCAGTTAAACAGGTACTCTGCTTTTACTGAGCTGTTGTCCTGATGTGCGATATTTTTTAGGCAAAGTTGTTTGATCTTTTTCTGCTACGGTCTGTCTTGGGCATGTTGTTGGTGAAGAAATCTTTTCTCTTGTTGAAGAGTAAGAAAGACTTCCAAAAGTCTTTGATAGTCTCCAGCTGTAAGGTGAAAAATGGCTGGGGCTCACCTTTTCTGCCCTACTACAACATCTGCATGTGCCCTGACAGATCTCATCTGGCTTCAGGACCTATAAAATGAGGACACTGGCTCTTTGGTCACTGGTTTCCTGCTTCTGAACAATTGATCTTAAACTCTTGTATTAATGTAGTCGAGCCTGACCTTGAATACCAGAAGCCATTATAAAAGGAAATGCTTCACTGGCCCATATTATTTTTGTCAAAGCTGTTTTTAATAGAAAATAGGGGTTTGATTAAAAAAGAAAACAACACAAACCAACAGAGAAAATATATTTCTGCTGAAAATACTGATTTTTCCCTGAAAAACTAACCTCTAGTTGAAAAAATGGCTTAAAGCTCTTTATTTTCAATGGGAAGTCAAAATTTTTTCCAGAAGGGGATTTTTTTCCCCAACAGCAATATTAAAGCTTGCTAGTTTGATTCAGATATTCTACTTTTTTTTTTTAATGAATTAGTATTTACATCTGGTTTTTCTTTTTTTATATTTTATTATTGTTCTTCTTGGACATTTGCTCACATATAATTATTCATACCAGTAATTGAATTTGCAAATCTCTCAGTAGTTCTCCATCCTCTGCAGATGCTCTAAAAACTGTTCTATTGCATGTTCTTTTTGTCTTTTTCAGCTTATTTCTGGGCAGATGAATAAACACACTTTTTAATGCATTTTAATTATCTTGCTTTTTGTCAAGATATATTTTCAGATAACACAATTAATTAAAACTCCATTAACCGTTTAAAAAGGACATATCCCCTAGTGGCAGTCCTTTGGTACTGGCCTATTTGAGTTAATGAGTGCAAATGAATGTATGATACATATTGACTTGCTCAGAAACAAAGGGAGATTTTTGTCCTTTTTCTTGCTCTTGGATGTATAAAAGAAGCCTGAAGAGATGCCCTTTCCATTGCTTTTCACCATTTAGAAGTGATCATCAGTCTCTTTGGGTCTTCCTGAAGTTAGGTTGCAGGGCTAGTCTTCTCTTCTCTTCTCTTCTCTTCTCTTCTCTTCTCTTCTCTTCTCTTNTTTTGGGTTTTTTGTTTTTGGTGTGTGTGTGTGTTGTTGAAAGCAGGGCTGGTTTTACAGATTTGGGATGCCTTCTCAGCAGACAAATTCCCTCTGACCTTTAGTAAGAAAGAATTAGGACAACTTTCCTAAGCTTTTTTCTATTTGCATCCACTCTCAGCAAAGGTATAACAGTGCCCAGCCTTGACACTGAGCAGCTGTGTCCAGCCTCAGAGGTTTTATTCCCTTCTGCTGCCAGGCAGACCCGTTCCCATCCCCTGCCGTTCCCTTCCCACCAGAGCAGCCAGTTGCTGAGGATGCTTGTTCAGGCCGTGGAAAAGCTCAGGCAGACCGAGTTGTTTTTCTGAACTGCTTTGCAACACAAAGAAAACTTTTCAGAGAAGTCTGCTTTCACCTCCACTCGCTGCTGCCAGGTCAGCTACTGGTCTGGGCAAACTGGGTTTTTGTGGCTTGCAGAAGACCTGCAAGGGAAGGTCCAGCAGAGCACGGAGGCTACCTTGATGCGGGAAGGGAGCCGGACAAAGGTCCTTCTGCAAACTGGTAAGTGTTATATTACATGAATAAAGTTTGATTTTTTTAATTACTGGGGAGAAGTGTCACCAGAGAGCTTTCTAGGCTGTAGCCCCAAGTGCCGTCATTGCAGAAACTATGTGGAATGAGTTGGGTGTATGCAGAACAAAAAGTCCCTGGCTTTGGGGGATAATAGAAGCCACAGTTTCCTGACAGTTATTTGTCATCCCTCCATTAATGTGTGATCCAAAAGAGTTTTTTTATCTAAAAGGATTTTTTAACTTAGCCCTACAACAGGTGACTTCTTTTAACTACTGTTTTCAGATCCTTAAAAGTAGGAGTGTAGCTTTAGCAAGCAAGAATGTGTATCTACATACATAATACTCTGGTAATTCACACATTTTGGGAGAGAAATAACAGATTTATATCCTAATAGCCTGGTATACCAGTTCTAGAGGTGGGAGTGAGTAGTGAAGACTTCTGTACTTGGCACCTCTGCTGCCAGACTCTACTGAAATTGGAATAATTCAAGAAAAAGATGAAGTTACTTTTATTCAGTACATCTCTTACAGAAATATGGCAATGGTGGAGAATAAAGGAATTTTGAATCACTGGTAGTGGATAGTAATCTAATGTAAATCCACAGGCAGGTTAAGTTAATGTATTCTCGGCTTGGTGCCCGGAGTAGGATGGGGGGGAAGGGATGAATCAGCTCTGATGTTCTGCAAGATCCTGCCTTCTAGTTCAATATTGTCTTGTTTTCTTTGCCTGAATTTATTTCTGACAGGTGGTGACAGAATGTTTTCATTAAAGAAAGGCAGATACCTTCCTAGAATCACAAAATTCATATAAAGTCTCCTGTGGCAAACTAGTATTCAGACTTACAAGCGGCTGGATTCTCTTTGCTAATTCTTTAAGTCTTTGAAATTCCTCACTGCTGCCTAAAATCCCTTTTCTTTTTTCTGGGCCCCATTCTCCAGCAGCGCAAGGATGAGAGCACACAGGCTCCATCGCTTGCTGCCTGCCCCTGCCCAGAGGGAGGACAGCTGCCTGCAGGAGGTCTGGTCAGCCACCACGAGGTTGAGCCTTCTCCCTACGCAGCCTCATGCGGCGGTCGTGCTGACCTCCAGGTGGGCTGGGAGCAGTACCAGCACGCCTCCCCACCTAGTTTGACATTGAAGTACAGATCTGCTATGGCATTCTTTTGCTAGACCCTCTGAGGTTAGGGTACAGTTTTAAAACTACTGTCAAAAGAGGGTAAGCTGGTGCTTTGACAATCTGGCCATAGGATGCACTCCCAGAACAGCGCTGCTGTAAGAATAACACATTATTAGGGCTTGCAAAGGGTGCTTGTGCCTCATGGCTGGTGGAGCCAGGGTAGATCCTGATGCTCAGGGAACAAACACATGAAGTTTGAATCTCAACCGTGGGGGTAGGGTAGCTGTGCATCACCTCATATGGCCTTGAGAGCTGGTTGCTCAAGTTTGTTGGAGCCTGTGCTGCCTGCTCTGGTTTCTCAGTTGTGGTTCCCTGGTGAATTGAAATGAGAATGTGGGTCACTGTCAGACTGCAGCACTGCGGGGACAGAGGGGAAATGACCGTCTGTACCTGAGCAGGGTGGACAGTCAACCAGATAGCTGCTATTTCCAACTTCAGGACCAGGGATTGTGTGTGGGCCAGGTCTCCATGTATGTCCAAGTGGAGACCAGTGACAAGTGGCATTCCTCAGAGGTCTGTTAGTACTGGGACTAGCGCTAACATCTTTATTGGTGACATGGAGAGTGAGTGGAGGGCACCCTCAGCAAGTTTGCTGACAACACCAATCTGTGTGGTGCAGCTGACACGCTGGAGGGAAGGGATGCCATCCAGAAGGACCTTGACAGGCTTGAGAGGTGGGCCCGTGTGAACCACATGAAGTTCAGCAAGGCCAAGTGCAAGGTCCTGCACATGGGTCGGGGCAATCCCAAGCACAGCT